>JBAMIH010000166.1:0-62338 GCA_038501795.1 Pseudopleuronectes americanus
TTCATAAGCCCGTGAGTCATAAGGGCGCGTCTCGCGTACTCTCGGGCGCGCAAGGGGGGCGCAGGGTTTGACGCTCCGTAGCCCCCCCCGGGGCAACGCCAAAGGGCGCAGGGGGGGGGGCAATCACCCCATCCAGGCTCGTCATAGTGTTCACCGGGTGGCAAAATTTCGGGGCAGTGCGGGGTCGGGGGTGGCGCCCCGCGATCGGGGCGGCGTCGGCGTTTCGCCGCGCGTCACAACTCACCGGCGGGGGCCAAGCGGCGCGCGCTGAGAGGCCTGCTGGCCTCATAAAACTCTACTAAGAGCAAGCGCCACCCTCGCGCGGCGCACTCGGGGTCGGGACGGTCGCGCGCGGCCCGGGGCCCTAAGTAGGGCGGCCCCCCACATCGCTAGGGGAAACAAATAACCGTCCGGTTCCCTCCCGTCGCACACTCCCCGCGCAGAGGAGCGGCTGGTGGGTCATCCCCCTGTCAGGCAGGCCGTTGACTACACCCGGGGCCACCGGGCAAGCGCGGGGCCTGCGCGGCCGGGGACCGCCACCACAAGATAAGGGCGCGCGTCAGGCCCGCGCCGGGGGCGGGCCGGGGCCCTCGGCGCGCCCCAACATCCCTAAATCATGCCCGCGCCATCGGGACGGGTAGCGGCAAGACCCGCCCACACACCACCTCCGGCAACCCGGTCCACGGCGCCCCTGCAGCCCGCTCAAAACGGGCCCCACGCGCGGGGCGGCGGTCACAAAACCCCAAGAAATCAACCCCCCAAACCAAGACGAGCCCTGCGACCCGCCGGGCAGGGGTTGTGCGCCTCCGGATGGCCCAGGCTGGGGCAGACAAGAGCCCCGCAGCTCGCGTCGCGCCAAACCCAGTTCCTACAGTCCGGGTGCGGGCGCGCAGAACCCCCTCCGGTGCCGCACGGGGGTGCTCGTCCGGGGGACCGAATGCCCGAGTTGCGCACCAGGGACGGGCACGGGGCTCCCAGCAGCGGGGGCGCGCGGGGGCTAAATAGTGAGTCGGGAGCCCCCTCCAGGTGCAGAACAGCAAGGTGGGCCAAGAGGTTTGCAAGGCGACCGCGGAGGGGGCGGGCGGACCCTCCCCGTGCCGCCACAGCCACTCCACGGGGGCGGGGGGGGCCGAGGTCCCGCGGCGCGCGCTCACGCACCGTTTATCAGCGATCCCGCGCTTGGGTCTTGGGCTGCCAAGTAGCGACTCGCCCCCAAGCCGGGCTGGACCCCGGCGAAAGAATGGTGGGGTGGTCTCCTAAAGGGGCCTCGCCAGTAACCTGCGACGCAGCATCCCTCCCCGACGGCCGCCCAGGAAGGGGCGGGGAAGACGGCAAAGAGGGGGGCGTGGGGGGAGAGCACGGAGGGAGTAGCCACCGGCGCCCCGTTTGCGCTCGCGCCGAATACGCGCACTTTTTCTCTCAACCCCAACCCCCGGCGCGCGAGCGGGCAAAAACGATGCACAATGCCGCAAGCTGGGTTGGCAACACTCCACTAAACGGTCCACCCCCACAGCTCCAACCTTGCCGCGAGACTGCCGTGGGGCACTCCAACCCCTGATACCCAAATGAATGTCAGACTAAAACTTATGAAACGCTGGGCCCCCCCGAACTAAGACCCCACCTCACACCCCCCACCCCACTCGCGCATGGCGCCGCGCGCCCCACCGGGGGCGGGACGGCCTGTGTGTCCCCCAGGGTATAGCACAAAAGCACCGGCAACCAGGCGGAAGCGCGCGGGCAGGCCAGCCCACCCAGCTGGGTCGTTATCCGGACAACCGCTGGCCCGGAAGCCCAATTTTAAACTTAACAACGTGTAAACAAAGTCTATCTTAAAAAGGTAAGGTGGCGCGCCCGCAGCGCCGGGCGACTCGGGGCGGTCAATGATGTCACCTCCGGACGGGGATTGTGCAAGGCGAGTCAGGGGGAAGGACCGGAATCGCTGTAGGCGCGTTCGCGCGCCCGACCCATCTAATACAGGACAACCCACGCTGTGCTCAGGGGGGGGCGGGGGACGGGGCGTCCTTCCCTTACCCCCCCGGGGCAGGCCCCCCACAAAACAAAGCGCTGTCCCGGGGGCTGACGGACCTGGCCAGAACAACATCCGTCGGGGCTGAGGCATCCCCAAAGGCGCCCAAGGGCCAACAGAGGCACACCAAGGCCCCCCCAAATAACGGCGCCCTCCCGTGTGTGTCCATGATTAAGTAGAACTGAAGGGGTTTGAGCGGCGTCAGCAGTCCTGCCGGCGCAGTTGTAAATGCTAGGCGCGGGGGCAGATCCTCGCCGGCGTTGCCCCGCTTTCCCCCCTCCCCGACACAGCCAGGGCGTCGCACCCGAGGGTCGGGGGCGACCACACAAAAAAGCGGCGCGGGGTTGCCCAAGGCACACCGGGGGCTGCACAAAATACTAGCGCAGCCCAAGGCCGCGCTTGAATGACATATCTAAAGCCTATTAACAACTATAACCAATGGGGGGCACGCGCGCTTCACGGCCTCCAGCAGGCGGAACCAACTACCAGATGAGTGGGGGGCCTCAACAACCCCGTTGGCGTGGGGCCGCGGCGGGGGGCTCGCTTCGCCCGGTCGCCGGCGCGCCCGACCGGCACCCTACGGACGGGGCCCGAGATAATACCCTCAAGGGGGGCGGTCCGAGGATCCCGGCCGGGCCTGCGCGCGCCACCCGCGTCACCGGGACCAACAATAGACGCGCTAAGATATCAAGGAAGGTGGACGCCCGCGCCGTCGCGCTACGTCCCCAAAGTAAAGTGCCGTATCCGGCGCGGTACGCTTCTCGCGCGGGCCAGCACTACTTATCCCCGGGCTGCACCCTTGGGCAGCCCCCGCACCTGAACCGGCACGGGTCCATCCCTGCTGTTCCCCCCCGCGGGTCGTGCTCCCCCAGAGCCCCGACCGCCCGCTGCCGCAGGGGCGTTCGCAGACGTCTTCATGGGGGCGCGCGCCCCCCCACCGGACAATGCCGGCCTCCTGCGCTCTCCGCAGCGGGATGAACTAAGGTCAAACGGTGGGCTCGCCGGTTCCAGCGGCGGAGAGGCTTTTACGTTCTGAGACTTGACAGAATCTCGAGTTCCTACGGGTCCCCCGCCTCACTTCGGCCCCACGTTACGTGCCCAGATGGCGCAATTCCTGACTCTAAGAGGCCAGAATAGACAGATGGACCGGCCAGTGACCTAGCAACCAGAGGGCGGATCTCGTACGCAAGGGGCCAACTCGCGACGCGCCCGGCCCATGTTAGCGGCGGGTTTCATGGGGCCGAGCCCCACGCGACCGCCGGACTCGGCTACCACAGAAGGCGCAAGCGGCGCCCCAAGGCCGCTCACACGGCCCCCTCCCTAAAATGAATACGTGGAGCCACACGCCGCCACAATTACCCCATATCTATCAACCTATCAGAGAGACCCAGCTGGCGCGGCGGTATGCGGGCGAGACGCGGCACGCCGCGCGTACGTTCCTCGCGCCGCCGCGCCGCGGCGTTCGAGGGCGGCGTCCCTGTGGCGTCGAATCACAAGCATGCGCCCCGCTCGGCTCTCCGTAGCGGCCGCGGCCAGTGGCCGCCCGCACTCTCCCCCCTGCCGCGCGTTGTGGTTGATGTCAGGCCATCGCGAGCGTCGGCGCCGCCGGGGGCCCCACGAGGGGGGGGTCTGCCGCGGGTCACCCCCCCCGGCGCCCCACGGCCCCCCCCACGTCACGCCTTTGCCGCGTCCCGGTGGCCTCCCCCAACCGAGATTGGCCGCGGAGCGGGGTGCACCCCAGGCCGGGGCCGCCCCCCCTTACCGAGGGTTCGGTACCCCGGACCGCGCGCCCCCCCCCGCGCGCCGCCCCCGGGCGCCGGGGGGATCCGGGGTCAAGCAAACCCCAGCTCCCCCGACGCATCCCCCACCTACACCCGGGGGAGGCACGAATCAAACCCACCCCCACCACCAGATCGTCTCCCACGGGGCGCTCGAACATTGGAGGGTTGGTGGCGTCGAGCTGCTGACACGCGGCCCTCGAAGTCAGACCGCTCACAAACAAGGCCCCCCCGGCCCCCCTCCTCAAACATCAGGGGCCAAACCACTCCGGTCCTCCAACGGCAAGCGCCCCGGAGGTGCTCCCCCGGCGTCGCGCGGCCCGCCTAGGGTGGCACCCGCAGCCACGCGTTCCAGCCGGGGGACACGAGGGCGGAGGCCTCGCGTCGGGGGGGGGGGGGGGTCTGGGGCGGGGGGAGGGTATCAATCCCCAATACACGGCCAGGATGGGTTGGGTGGTAGCGCGCCACTCGAGTGGGCGGGGGGGGGCAGGGGGATTCCCCCCTGGGGGGGGGGCTCTGAGGAGGGGCGGGCGGGGGCGTTCGTGGAAAGCCGGCGGGGTGGGGAGGGCCATGTCCGGGTCAGACCCAAGGAGCCCAAAAAACAGACTGGGCGCGCTCTCGCGCCGGCGGGGGGGCCCTAAACGGGTCGTATCAATTTTTGTAATAACGGGCCCACCCTTCCCAGGGCGCGGGGGCTGAAGCCCGAGACGGAGGGCGCGCTACCGCGCGGGGCAGGCGCATCACAAATCTGGGGGGCGCTGGGGGGTGGGGGCCATGGTGCCCCGCGGCGCGCCGCGCTGTCCGCGGAGCCAAATAAGCCCGCCTCCCCCCCGGGGCGGGGGTAGCCCGGCTCTGACGCCCACGGGCCAGCCCCCCCACTCGGCGCTCTCGGCAGAACCAACAGGACCTGCCCCCCCCAGCGGCGGGACAGGGGGGGTCCCCCCGTGACGCTACCGCCGCGCGCGCCCCCCCCCCGCAGTGCGGGGGCTCCGAGGCCCTCGCGTTACGGCGGCAGTACGCTCTTCACCCCCGCCACTGCGGAACCCCCCCTCCCCCGTATGCCCCCCTCGGGCGCAGCAGGCGCCCTTCATTCAAGAACCGCAGTGCCCTGGTCCAGGGGGGGTCCCAATAGACCCCCGCCGGCTGCGGCGCGGGTGGCCCCCCAGGCGGCGGGGGCGGCGCCGAAGTGCCGCTCCGCGGCACCCGGAAGGGGTCGGGGGCAAGAGTGGCACCCGCCTCCATCCACGGCGGGAGCGGGCCGGTACGCGCAGAGGCCGCGGCGCTCGGGGGTGCGCCTTGGTGGCCCGAGTCATGCGGAGGGCGGGGGAGCAGACGGTTACCGGGAGGGGCGGGTGTCGGTGGGGGGTGGGCGGCAGTTGGCTTTGCATAGGAGGGGAGGGGGGGGGTGGGCGGGGGGCGTTCCTCGTGGGCGGGGGGGCTTCAAGGGGGGCCGTTCGGGGCGCTGGTGTCGGGGGGGGGGGGGGGTGGCCGAGGGCGACGACTTGGGGTTGAGGGTCGTGGGATGCCGGCGGGTTGGGCACGGGGGGGCTTGTTGACCCGCGGGGCATGGGAAGCGGCCGGCCGGGGTGTGTGGGGGTGGGGCGCGGGGGATGTATAACCGGGGGGTGCGGACCGGGGTCTGCGGGGCGGCGTGACGGAGGTCGGCTGCGAGGGTGCGCGCGCCATGTGCGCGGGGGTCAGGGGCAGGCTTCTCCGCCGTGCCGCGGGAGCCGGCGGGCCGCGGGTGAGGTGCACCCCCCCGTCGGGGCCCCCCCCGGGGACCGGGCAGCTAGTCTGGTGTCCACAAAAGGGGTGGTGGGGGGAGCGGCACGGGGCCACCATCCCGACGGCGACGTGGCTGGCGATTCCCTCCCCCCCACCTAGTGCCGCGGGAGTCGACCCACGCGCGGCGCACCCGAGCGGCGCGGCAGTAGGCGCCTCCCCGGGACCGCCACCGGGGGGCCGACGGCATCCCACGCCGTACGGCTCCCGTACCCACCCACGGCGCGGGCGCTGCAGTCGGGCCGCCCAGGCCCCCCTACCCCCCCCGGGCCCCAGCCGGGGACCTTCCTGATAGCAATTCCTCCTGTTGGCGGCAGGTCCTCCCGGCTTGTTGCCCGCTCAACCACACACCCGGCTATAAGGTGGGCCACGCCGAGCGCCGCCAACTCGCCCGCCGGCCCCCTCTCACCACCCCCCCTGCCCCGTGGCGGGCCGGGACTGGCCGTCTGGTGCCCCACAGAGGGGCCCCAGGCCCCACCCGTCAGCGTCGGTCGGGCGCAGCGGGCTACCCCCACCCGCGGCCTCGCCGCAGCTGCAAAGCGACCACCCCGGCACGATGGCCCCGGCGGCCGGCGCGGGCGCGGACTGGGGGGTGCCCCCACCCTCCCCTCCCGACCTGGCGCTGGCCGGCGGGGGCGGCGACTGCACGACTCCTCCCCCCCCCCAACGGGCGGGCCGCCGGCGAGGGGCGCCGGTGCGAGACCACCGCGGGCCCGGGCGCCGGCTTAGTATTCCAAACCTATCCCAGAGGGTCCACCGGGCCCGGTGGGAGCCGGGCCGTAGGAGTTGTTCCAAAAGGCAATTGCCCGCCGTAGCACCCAATCTGCTTCACTCTAAATCCCCCCCCGCAATGTATACACTTCGGCCCCCATACTGTCACCCCCCCCCCCCCCCCCCCCCCTCTTAGACCCCCAAAGAGGGCGGCGGCGCCGCTCGTGGTGGCGTACGACGCCACCATACGCCCCACCGCCACCCCCCCATATTAAGCTCGGGCGGGGGGCAAAAAGCAGCCAATCCGCCAGGTCGCGTCCCACAGAGAGGTTGCCCGCGGCCTCCAACAAAAACCGACGGGTGTGCGCGACCGGTCCGCCGAGACGCGGGGGCTCGGTGTGGGTGCCCTCGCCGAAAGCGGGCCTGTGCATCCCTCGCCACGTGCTCTCAGTTGAGGCCCTCCGGCCCCGCCCACATGGCGGCGCGCCAAAGGCGGCGGGCGGGGGCCCCGCCACCAGCTCCACCCCCCCCCCTGCCGGATTCCCGGCGGGGAGCGGTGAGGAGAGGGCGGGGCGTGCCAGCGGTTACGGCTCAGCGCCGGACACGCGGGGCGCGAGGTGCGGCTAGTATACCCCAGACCGTCACAGACTGGGGCGGCTGGGGCGCCCCGGACGCTTATTAACTACGATAAACTAAGCGTCAGCGTTCCCCCCCCGTCCTGAGAGGGTCCCCACCCCGCCAACCCCGCGGCGCCAACGCCCGGGCAGCGGGGCCGCGAGCTCCGCGCTGGCACCGCGAGCGTCTCCAAGTTGGGGCCAGAGGCCGCGGGTCTCCCCCCCCACTCACCTCACTGTAGTTGCCCCGGGGCCGGCCGCCCGCGTCCCGGCCGAACCAACCAAAAAAAAGATATGAGGCCCCAGAGCGGCACCGCAGCGGAGTAAGCAAACGGTAGTGGGCGAAGCCCGCCGCTGGTCGGTAGTGGCCCAAAGCGGTGGGGGCGGGCCGGGGGCGGTCCAGACGCCGGCGCCTGGCTGGGTGCCGGCCGGCTTGAGGCCCCTCATCAGCCCCCGAACCGGGCGGGATGCTCTCGCGCGGGCGGCAGGCCCTTCCCTCTCCCCCGGGGCTCTCACAGAGGGGTCAATTCTTCTCATCTCATCTGTATTTTTGTAAAAATCCCCCCGCCACAAGCGGATCCCGCCGGGCCCTAACCAATAGACGGCGCCCACAGCCGTCGGGCGCAATCTAGGCGCGCCACCCACTCCCCCGGCCTTAACACCCCCCACCCCATGAAACTCCCGCAAGGTCTGGCACGGCGGACAGGGGGCGCGCCTGAAATCTGGCAGCCAAACCGCGTGGGCTCGGGGCAAGCTACTCAACACTCACGGCCCGGCGCGGGGCAAAAAAATTACTCTTACTTCAATCCGACCCACCGCAAGAGGGGTTGGGGGCGGTGCACCCCCTATGCCACTTTGACCTAAACCCGCCACACCCGTTGGACCCTCCCCCCCCCGTGCAAGCGGCGGCGGGGCCCCGGCCCCCCGGCGCGGGACGGGCCCGCGGGGCCGCGACGGGCGGGGCGAACAGGGCGCATCCCCCCCCCAAAACCTGGGGGCCCCGCAGCGCCCTGGATAAGATCGCGGCCCGAAGCACCCCTCTCCGGGGCGCGCCTTAAGGAGCTCTTAACGCACCCGTTGAACATTCCCAGGCACGGACCCCACCATTCCACCCATAGCCACCCCCCCCCCTCCCCGTGGGAGTCCCGGGCCGGCCTGACGGGGGACGCCGTCCGCTTGAGCCGTTCGCCGGTCCGGAGAAGTCCAGAGGCCCCCCACCCCCCCCCGCGAGGCCGCCCGAGGGCGGTTCAACAGAAACACCCCACCCCTGCGCAGAGGCACTCGTCCCAAGCCCACCCGGCCGGCGCGGGCGCCCGCGGGGGCCCGTGGGCGGCACACCTCCGGCGCCGGGCGGCCTCAGGGGTACCGGTCAAAAAATAGAACCCAGTGCCTGCCCACCGGGCAAGTCCCACAGCCATCCTCAAACCGCGCCGGTGGTCACCAAGAAGCCGGGCGAGTCACGGGCCGAGCGCTGGGCGGGGGCCCGCGCGATGCGCTGGCGGCGCCCTGTCGGGGCGCTCGGGCGCGCGGCGAGCAGACGGGGGTGCCCCAGTCCGGGGACAGGCCCGGGGCTGACCACACACGCCTACCTCTCGCCGGGGCGGCCTTGAGATCGCCGCTCGGGGCGAACGGCCGCGGCGGCCCGCCCTGCCATTCTCCCGACGTAGGGAATATTCAAAACGTGGGTGGGGGGGGGGACCGCGGGGGGAAACCCCGGAGGTGGTTGGACCGGGGGGCGGCGGGCCCAACAGCTAGAGCAAGTCACCCCACGGCCCGGGCGCGCGGCGTCCCCAAGGCGGCCCTCCTAACCCGATCATCGGGATGGGCGGCACCAATATTCCCCAAAGCCACCCCCCCCGCCCCCGCCACCCCCCTCCCGGCTCCCCACCGCCCCGGGCCCCCCCTCACGCGCGGCAACGGCGTCCCGCGCGAGGCCCAGCCAAACCTACTAAACCCTCCACCCAGGGCCGGCCCCCGCCTCCCCGCCTCTCTGAGGCGGGTGGCGCTTAAGGGGGGGGCCCCATCCCCCAAGGCCCAGGGGGCTCTCCCCACCCGAAGCGCCCCCCCGGGATGTTGCGGCGGATCGCCCCCCACACTAAGGGGCGCATGCGCCGCCCCTACAATTCAAATCTTGAAGCCTGGGCACGCGGCCCGGGTCGGCACCCGGCGAGCGCTTAAGACGCGTGGCTGTCGCCCCACGCCGGGGCGGCAGCTCTCCCCTCCCCCCCGGGCACACCCGCCCCACTGACAAACCCACACCGGCGTCGGGCTACCCGCGGGGGCGCGTCGCGGCGGGGCGAGGTGTCCTTCTAATGGTCCGGGCCTGGCGACGGGGCCCCCCTCACCCCGCATACATCACAACATATGAACCCTGGAAATCCAACGGGGCGGCTAACCACAGCGGCCCGACACAGTTTCGTCCACCCGCGTCACCCCTACAATACAAAAGACACTTCACCGTGGCCCCTGTGTTGGTGGCAGCACCAACCGCCACACGGAGGCCAGCGTCGCAGAGGTGCTCTGGGTCCCTCTCACCACATCTAAACACTTACGACGCCCCAAAAGCCCAGAAGTGTTTGTGCTGGGTCGCCTCAAAACGCCCGTCAGTAGGCAAATCCAACAACTTATGACCCCGAATCGACGGGCCCCCGCTAACCAAATAGCCAACGCCGGGCGATCGATCCCCCGGTCGCCGGGCCCCATTAAAAAACACCATTAACGAGCGCGCCATACCCCCAACACATGGCCGCGATCCCCAAAACCGGGTGCATACAGCTCGCCGTCGTGCCGGCCCCCGGCTCCATCCCGCCTACCCCCTCGCAAAACAACACCGGGCACGGGCAACTCCCCGGATGGGCGGAGGTGCCCCCTGCGCGGCTCCCCGCACGGCGCGGCGGCGGTCTTGGGGGGCGGCCCCGGGACCCCCCCGCCAGCCCCCAATCCCCACCTTCCCGCCGCGCGCCCGCGAGCCCGTCCTAAGGCGCCCGGGCGCCTCCTCCCACCACACCCGACTCGGGACTGCAGACAGCCCCCCCGCCGATCGGGCGCGGGGGGTGCCTAGTCGCGTGCAAAACCGGCCGGCCCTCAAGCCCGGATGGACTCCTCGCACCTGAAGGCCACAGAGAAACCACCTCCCAAACAGCGGCGCTAGGCCCCCGGGATGCCAGAAGCCCACTCGTAACGTTGCGCAACACAGGTTACAAGACGAGGGCACTCAGCTCCCCACAGACGGAGGGCGCGAATCCACCCCACCCTCCCCGGGCCGCAAGGGCGGCCCGGCGAGGCCCCCGGCGGCCCGCAGCACCCCAGCCGCGTCAGGGGCCGGCCCGGGCCTCCAAACCCTCAACCCCCTAAATAGTGGGCACCAGGACGCTCCCCGCCTGGGCACGCAACGCGGGTGAGGCCCAATCTAAAATCAGCTGCTCGCCAACTTGGGGTTGGGCGCGTCCACCCCCCCCGCGCAACAGTCGGCGGCCCTAAAACCAGGGCGCCTAAATACAAAGACTCGCACACGCACTGCGTCGGCGCGCTGGGTCGTAGGCCCCCCTTTTATATACGGTCTAACCGTGACGCCCTTCCAAAAAGAACCTACGGACGGCCGGCTTCGTGCGCTCAAGCGGGGCCGAACACATACGTGCGAGCGCCCGCCCCCCCCGCGGGGCGCCGGCACGGACCCCCCCCGGGGCCGGGGAACCCCGCGGTTCATAGTGACCGCGCGCCCAAGCGCAAAACCCTGATGCCGGTGCAGGTCGCGCACTCGGGCCCGGCCCACAGGGGCCGTCTAGCGATTCACCAGATGGGGTTCTCTGCCCCCGTCGCGGGGGCGGGCGCCCGCGACGTGCGGCTTTACCTATCCCTAAACAGACCAGCGCCGCGCTTGCCACAACAACCGGGCACCGGCGACGGCCCTCCAGGGCGCCCGCCCTCCAGCGCCCCTCGCGCTGAGGCTCGCTCTCCCGATATCAAAAGAGTGTGCCGTGCCCCAAAATACCAGAACCGCCTGGGACATAACCCCCCCTCCGGGGTCCAGTTTTACACTGCCCGGATGCAGTGCCGGCGCGCGCACCAGTCCAGCACCGGACCCACGCGGCCGGGGCCCCACCTCCCCGGCGCGCGTGGGCGGCGTTGGCACGGATTCCGCCTGGCAGCGCGCCGCCTCCCGCGCACCGCGGTGGCGGCACCAGTTCCACCTGGGCCCCCCAAAAATAAGGGGGGGGTGGGGTTATCACCCGCCACCCGGGCCCAGAGCCGGGTCCCTCCCCTGGCCCGGGTCCGCGTGGAGGCCACCGCCCCGCGCCGAGCCTCATAGATCCCTCCTCGGGTCACCGCAGGTCCAATACGGGGCTTAAACCCCGGCGGCACCAACCGCGGCCGGCGGTCCCAATAGGGGGCCGGCCGTGGCGGGGGGCGCCCTGAGCCACCCCGGGTCCAACGGGGTGGGCAAGGGCGCCCTCCCCACCCCAAACCGAGGCTCCGCGGGCGACAAGCACAGTGTTGGCGCGCGGGCCACGGCCAGTAGTGACACCCGCGGCGGGTCTGGGGACGACTTGGCCGGTCAGCAAAGGCGGGGCCCATGCGTGAGGGGCCCGCTCAATAAACTAACCGGTTAGGCGGGACTATTGAGCGCGGCCAAATAACTCAAAACCCCCGTGTCGGTCCCGCCCCATCCCCCCCAGCCGCAGGCGCCACCAGCAGTGGGTGGCGCTGGCAGTCCGCGAAGCACGTAGGTCCACAGCCGGGCGGGCATCTCTCGGTTGCACGGCCGTCGCGTTCCCCCCCCAGGCAGGCGCCCCCGACCCCTCCCGCCACTCCCCCCCCGCGGGGCTTCCCCCGCGTCGCGGGGAGTCACCGGCTCGGCCCCGGCACCCCCCGCTCGGGACCCAAAACAGACCTCTCCTCCGCCGGCCGCGCAACAAACTACTATATTCAACTCCGCAGGTCCCAGCTCACGCGGGGATCACACGCCGCTGGCCCTCGCTCTACGACCGGCAAAAACAGCACGACCATGAGCGCGTGGGCGCTTCCCCGCCCGCACTCCCCCCCTCCCCGCAGCCACCCCGCCCTCCACCCCGTAACAAAGACAGACGGAAGCCCCGATCGAGGGCGGGCGGCGCACCACCCCTCTCCGCCCGCGGGCTCCTCTGCCTGAAGCGAACGGCACATTTAGGGAACCCTCACGTCGTTCCCCGCGCCACTCATTAAAGGAGAGTGCACTCAAAATACTTATATAAGGGGGTGTCCCCACCCCCGCCAAGCGGTGCCCCCCCCCGGGCAAAACATCCGGGCCGCCCGCCGCCTGGGCCGCCGGCATCCCCACCACCCCGCCGGGTACCACCACCTCCCCCCGCGGCAGGTCCGACGCCCCCCTAGACCCCTCCGGGGAGGGCGCCCAACGTCGGCGGCCCCCAACGAATCAGCCCCCCCAGGACGCGGGGGCTTGGGAGTCCACGGACGTCGACCCCTCGCAAACCCCAGCCTCCCGGCCCCCCAACCGGACGACCTCCCCCAAGGCCCCTAGAAACAATCACAGCCCCCCGTGAACGAAGGGCTCTACCGCCGCTCAGAGGACAATCATGCATTAATAATACAAAAATGTCCATCGGGGCGTCCGCCGCAGAGGCGCAGCCGGGCGGCTCACACCGAGACGGCTGGGCGGGTCACCACCGGTCCCCACCGGGCGGCACGCGCCGCCGCGGGGCCGCGCTCCCGACTCCCCTCCACAGCGGCCCGTCGTTCACGCCGGAAGGCCAATTGGCGCCACAACACCCGCACCCGCGCCCCACCCGACCTACCCCCGGCCGGGGGGGGCGCGCCCACACCCCTAAGGTCATGGTCCTAAGGGGGCTCGGCGCCGCGCAGGGGCTGCAGGGGGCGGTCGGCCCACGCACCCCCCTCGCCCAAAGCGACAGCCGACATACACCCGAAGCGGCCCGCGGCTCGGCCGCGCCCCCACCTACCCCTCCCCCAAAACGAGTCTCCGCAGGACTATAAGACCCGGCCAAAACAAGACCGGGTCGACCGCCCGGGCCCCGGGTCCCCTAAAATATGGGGCGATCCCATACCCTCCACCCCGCCCGGCCACCGCCCCCCACCTCCCGGCCCGCCCACCACCCAACTCCTCCGGCCGAGGGCTAAAAGGGTACCCCCGGCTTACCGCCCGGGGGATAGCTCTACAAACCCCCGCTGGGGGGTCCCCACCACGACAGGCGCAATTCCGCGCCGCGGCACGCCTACCTAAACACTAGCGCCCAAATCAAGGGCCCCCCCCTCACGTCCCAAACGGCCCTCGCGGGTGTGCCACCGGGGGCTCAAAACAGTCGGCCCTCCTCCCACCAAGTTCCGGGCAGAGTCCCCGGCCCGGGTCGCGGCCAGCCAACCGCCGAACTCCGCTGCCGTTCCTCGGGCGGTGCGCCCCCCTCCCTCTCACGTACATTCGCAACCCCTCAGTTCCGGAGGGTGCGCCTCGGACGGCCCGGCGCGCAGGCACGGGGACGACACCTTTTCCAACTGGGGCGCGCACGGCGCGGGTGGAGCCGTGGGGCCCGCGAGGCCGCGGGGTGCGGTAGGGGCGCGGACGCGCCTAGTCTGGTGGCTGCCCAAAGAAGCGCGACTCATAAAGCAACGCCGTTAAAAGAATCGAGGATTCACCCACCCCCGCCCCGAAGCAACATCCGGCGGCCCCCCCGGGCACCCCCGGGCGCGCCGGCCTTGTCCCCAAGATGGTCGGCGCGGTATCCGCCCCGCGTGCCTCTGGACCCGGAGCGAGCGGATCCCCAAGAGCAGGTCATAACACCCGTCCTTCCTTTACAAGACTAAAGCCGCGGGGACGGTGTGGACGTCGGGTTGCAATACAATGGCACAAATCAAGGGGCACCCCGAGGGCGGGGCTCCGTTGCCGGTCCACGGCCACGAAGGAGCTGAAGTAACGGGGGCGAATAAAAAACACACTCCCGCGGGGCAGTTAGGTGGGTGAGTGGCCCATATGCAGGCGACAGTCGATATGTGGATTCTAGTAGGGGCGTGGTAGGGGATGCCCGCGATTTTAATATAGTTGTGGGTGTGATTGTTTGAGGGGGTGGACCTAGGGGGGGGCTGATGATGGAATTATGAACCCTAAATGGTGGGGAGATGTTGAGTGAATACGGCGCGTCTCGGTGGCCGCCGCGCGTAGCCTCCCCCCGCACACCGTAACAGAGATCGCGCGTAGGCAATAAGGCGCGGCACGAAACTTCGTCAGGCCATATGGCACGGGCGCGATCGGAGCTCTCGTCTAGTGCGCATCCCCAAAACGAGGGGCAGGCTGTAACATCTAAAAGTCCCCCACGCCCCGGGGGTGGCAATAGCGCGCGCCTTCCCACGAGAGTGGCGGGCACTCACGCCCGGCCACGGCAGCCGAGTGCGTCGGACAAACCCCCCCAGCTCTCCCGCGCGCCCCGCGTCAGTCAAAAACGCCCTCGGCTACGCGCGAGGGACGGACCCACCACACCCCCCCACCCAAGCTCCGGGAAGTAGCGTGCGCTTCCCGGGGGGGGGGAGGGGGAGGGTAAAGATGGAAAGAGGTTCAGGGCATACAGGGGGTCAATATCCGCGACGCAAGCAAATAAACCCCCTATAGATGTCTTCCGAAGACCTACCCGGGATACAAGAAGCTAAAGCACCCTGCGTCGTTGTCCGGTCGCGGCAGACTCAGCCAATGACCCACCGATAGGTGGGTCCCGCAGCTTGTCCCACTGTGGACGGCTGCCTCCGAAGGGGCGCGGAAGCGACCGGACGGGTGTGCCATTCTGGGCGGGGTGGGGGGGTCTTCCCCGTGCGATTCACCCCCGGGCGCCGCACCCGGGTGCGGGATGCGCGGCGTTCGCCGCGTTCATCTCCCGCTGCGGTAGGGGAAGGGGGACGGAGGCGCCCTCCCTCCCCCCCAACCACACAAGCCACGCCCGCGGGCTTGGGCGGGTAGTTGATCGCGCAAGACATGGCCGGCAGAGTTCGCGGGTACTCGCCAGGCAGGGGCCTACCCAGAAAGCACCTTCGGACCCGGGGGCGGGGTAGGTTCTCTCCGGTTAAAGGATAGCGCCGGGCCCGACAGGACGGCCGGCTCCTAAGGAGCGCACCGCCTGTCGCGAGGAAACAGAGGGGCCCGCGCGCGCGGTCCCGCCGCCGTTAGCAACAGGGGGCGCCCCCCCCCACCCCAACCCCGCGGGGCCCAACGCGCCCGCGTAAATCCCCGCATAGGGGTGGCCTCCCTAGGCCCGCCGAATATACCCCTCACCCAGACCGGGTGCCGCGCCGTTGGGGGCCCACCCGACGAGCGGGGTTCGTCCCTGGCCAGCTGGCGCCCCCCGGCGTGGAAAGGGGACGGGTCGGCGTCGGAGCGGGCGGCTTCCTTCCCCGTAACCACCCCACTCCCCTGTGGGGTGCGGCGACTTCCCCGCGGGGCCCCCTCCGGCTCCGCCCCGGGGGGGGGGGCGGCCGCCGGGCGCGCGGCGCAGAGCGGTCTGCCCTCGGGGCCATACCTCGGGCGAGCGCACTCCTCCCCTCCCCGCGGCGGGCGCCCAGAAGCACACCGACGGGCGACTCGCTCCGCTCGATGTGACAGCCCTGGGCGCCGACCGCGGGACCCATAAGCGGATCAGTCACGCCCACAACACCCCACCCACTCACCGGCGCGCCGCCGTAAGTGGTCAATAGCAATCCCTCGCGGCGCGCGGCGCGCCCCTCACCGGGGGAGCAGAGGGCTCGAGTAGCGCCACATCCGCTCCGGAAGTCGGGTCTGGTGCCTCCCCAAACGGACCCTGTATGCTTCGATCCTCCGGCCGGGGAACCCCCCCTTGCGGGCGGGGCCACAACAGACCCGCCGCAGGAATGGCCAGCCGGCTCGGAGGGGCCTCCATGGCTCCGCACGCCGCACGCGGCGTGCGGGCGGGCTGCCTCGCTCTGGGGGCGCCAAGGCGCGCCAGGAGCGGGGCGGGTACGGCACCCCTCCCAACCTCCCGTGGGGCGCGGGGTCGCCGTCACCACGCTGCCCCCACCCGTGAACGTGGCAGGGCGCTCACCACAGAGGACCCACAGCCGCGAACAAAGTTCGCTCCTGGCGGCCCATAGACAGGCAGCTCCTCCGCCGACCCGGTGGAGCTCGCGGGTGGCCTACGGGGTTGGTCGCGCGTCTCCACTCGACGGGCACCCCGGGGGCGCCCGGGACATGGGGCACGCCGTGGGGGTTTCCTACCTCCCTGCGCGCGGAGCCCGTCGGGGGGGTCACACTATGAAGCCGCCGCCGGGTCCCCAACCCCTGTACGTCATCCGCGGCAAGAGCCAGCGAACGGAGCCGCCTAGTGCGCCGAGAACAGTCCCTCACCCGGACGCTGGCGGCCATCTTCCCCGAATATGACCCGCGGGTCTGGGGGCCCCCCAATATGAGGCGGCGGGTGAGAATCCCTGCGCCCCGCGTCGCTAGGCTCGGCTCCCATCGTCGGGCTCTTCCCGCGTTCGCTATGCGCGGGGGGGTCATCCAGCTCTCCACCACCCGGTCTCGGGTCATTCCAAGCACCGGGGCTGAGCATGTACCCCCGTGGGGGGGGCACAGTGGGACTCCCCCCAACTCCCCCCTCGCAGAGCATAGCGCGCAGCGAATCACCTTCGAGCCGCCGACACCACGCTGTCCCCCATAACGGTGGTGGGCGGGGGTCTACTCCCCCTGCGCCAGTCCGTGAGGTGGGCGCGCATCCTTAGCCCCCGATTAGTGTCTGACTCCGGCATCCCGCACGGAGCCTCCCCACAACAAGCGCGGGGCCGGGCGTCCGGTCGCGCGTGCCCCCAGCGACGCCGGGGGCCCTCCTCTCCCACCCCACTAAACCCCGGGGATGCGCGCGAAGACCCCAATAGCAAAGGGTGCGTACCCCCCGCGGTTAAATCCCCCTATACTCAAACATAACATCTAAGGGGGACGGACAAGGCGGCCACCGGCGCCCCCCTCACGAGGGTCGCACTGCGTACCTGACTTTAAACCCCCGACCCGTGGCCCCGGGCCGCGAAACGCAACCGAGGGCCGCGCCGCGCGCGTCGCCAAGAGGGCGAGGGCAATGCATACACGCGGCGCCCGCGCGACAAGTTGCGAGCAAAAAACGGGCTACCACAGTCATGATGGCCGGAGGCTCACCCGGGGACCGCTCCTCGTCCGAGGGGGTCCCTAGGTCCAATAGCTCCAATCATCACGCGAACCGCTCCTCGAGACAGGTGGACCAACTACGCGCCCGCTGAATCGGTGGGGGCCACTAATTAATCCACGGGTGATTCCGGCGACTGGCCAACCGCGAGAGCAACAAGCTCCGCAACGTCGCGCAGGGGGGAACGCGTCGCACGTGGGGCGCGGGGCGGTCGGCTCCCCGCGGGTGCAGCAAGAAGGCGGGGTGGGGCCGGACCACGACGCGGGGGCCGGCGGGCGCAGGCGTGGGGGGAAATTAAAGCGGGGCTCCTGAACCATTCCAGCACCGCCCCGCGAAGCTCTAACGCGCGTGCCGGTTCCCAAGAGCGTGCAGCGAGCCGGGCGCGGGGGGCGCGCCTTCGGCTAGGGGGGCCCCTTCCCCCTCCTCTCGGGGGCGGTCAGCGGGGGCCCAAAGAGCCGCGCTTTAACGGGCAACCACTGCACGCGTGGACCTCCGCGCGGGCCCACTGCGGGGAAGGCCGAGCGGTGGGAACAAGACCGCTAAATAAAGCCGGGGGCCTCGCACAAAACGGGATGTCCCGACGTATCCCACGACGCGTCAGCGTCCCTACGGCTTTCCGGGACGCGCCGGAGCGGCTACCGACAGAGCAACCGCAGCGGGTCTCAGGCGTCACCGGGCGAGCGCAGATCGGGCCGTCGCACCCATCTTCAACCCCCACTAATCTAAGACCGCCGAGGCGGCCTCGCAGGGCAAAAGGTGTGTGAGAGGCGCCTCAATAGAGGCTCGGGCGAATGTTCCGAGGGGCGCGCTGCGCGACGGGGGCAGCGCTCTCCTCACAGACGCGCAACATCCCCGACGCAAAGACACGGCCACCATCATCCGGGTGGACCGTGTGGGGTAGGCCTAGGGCGCGGGGGTAAGGCCCTGGGGGGGGTCTGTTATGGGGGATCGGTGGATCCCTCGGCTTGGCCGGGGTTCCGTCTGGACAGCGATACTAGGATTGGGGGAGCGGTGGCGCGGGAGGGGCGGGGGGGGCTGTGATGTGGTGGATGATGTTTGGGGGGAAGGGGCGCCCCTTCACCCGTACGCCAGTGGCCCTCGCACGTCTTCCCCCCCAAGCCCCCCACCAACGGCACCGGTCGACGCCCGTCCGGCCAGGCACCCGTGGGTGCCAGCACCCGCGCGGGGCGCCACCACCCCGGGGGAGCCTAAGAAAAGAAGCGCGAGGCACAGACCGGGGCTTTCATCGAGCCACGCACTGGCCACTCCTACACTCCCCCCACAGGGTCACACCGCTGCGGGGCGGGTAGAGACGTGTTCGCAGCGGGCCCCCACACCCCCCAGTCCTCTATCTTGGAGAAATATCCCGCCGGCGGCGCAGGGGGCGAGCTCCCGCGCGCGAGGCGCGGGATCTCGCGGGTTGGGCACGCCAGCCCCCACATGGCCCAAAAAAGGCGTCTGGGAAGCACCGACGCGCGGGGCGGGGGGGCAACCCGAACATAAGAAACTCCCCCTTGCCCAGAGGTCCCAAATAGGTCCCCGCGCCGGGCGCCATCCCAAGCCTCACTCACCCCGGGTGTCAAACCCCAGGGAAATACAAAGAACACACGTCAGCGGGCCGCGCGCTCGCCCCCATAAACCGCGGACGGATGCATGGCCCGACGTCTAATCTGCGGCCAAGCCGCGCGCACGAGCGACTCGGCCATCACTCCCCAAACTCCCGGGGGCACGCGGAAGCCGCCCTCACCCCCAACCGAAGGCCTACCTCGGCGCCAACAACTCCCAGGGGCCCAAACCCGGATCCGGCACTCACGGCCCCCATGTCTGCCATAGGACTCGCGCCTACCCCCCCCCCCTATTTATACGGCTGGCTCGGGCCAGGGGCGCACCCCGGGGGGCCGGCGGCCACCCATCTCCCCGGCGTCGCGGCCGCCGCATGCCGAGCGGGGGGGCGTCCCGCGCGCCAGAGAGTCGACGCCGCCTGCCGCCCCGGGGGGCATGGGAACCCCTCAACCGGCGGCGAGTCAAACAAAGAGAAGAGCATCGAGACCAAATGGGGGTGACACCGGCCTGCTGCACGGCTGCAGAGCCCATACCCCACCTCCCGCGCAGCATGTCGGGGCTTGCCCTCACCGCCCTCGGTAGGCGGCCTGGCCCCCTACCATAAGCCGATGTCGCGGCCGGTGAGACGGTCCCCGGAGTCGGGGTCGCCGGGGTGCGGGGGGAGTCCTCGCCGCGAACAAGCACCACCCTCCCCCCCCAGCGCCATTCATGTGTAGACCAAGAGCGCGGCGTGTTCCCCCCCTCCCCTCCGGCCGGCTTGGGGAGCGCAAGGTGGCACCCGCGGGACCCCCGGCGCCTCGAAGAACGAGCCGCCGCGGTCTCACAAAAAGGGCAGGGTGGGCGGGGGCGCCACGCTCCCGCGGTCCCGAACGACCGGCGTCCCCGGCTGGGCGGGTTCCCAGCCTGGAGACCCCACTCTCCCCCCCCCCGCCGGCGGGACTAACTAATAAGGGCACTGCCCCCAGCAAACCCTCCAGTACCCCGCCCGGCCCCGCATTCCTCGCGTAGTATAGCCGGGGCCCCGCCAAGGCCTCTTGCCGCAACGATGAACGTGAGCCGCCGCGGACTGGGGGCGTGGTGCGGTCCGCACACGCACGGGGAGGGGCACGCCACAGACTCATCGTACAAATCGTCACCGGTGGGTGTATGCCGCGCCCGGAAGGGCGAGGGTCCGCTCCCCCCCTCCCCGTAGCCTGGGGGGGGGGGGGGGGTTTCCAACAGAAAAGGGTTAGGGGCGACCCCTCTGGTCGAAGCGGAGCGAGGCGCCAGTCACCAACCCCCGAGAGTGCGAGGCCCCCGACCTCACAACACCCGAGGCAGCCTCCACCATTATGTACTGCGGGGGGGCGATCGGCCCCGCACCGGCCCGCCACAACAACGGCACGCGGACGGGCGGGGCGCACGGCCGGGGGCAACAACACGCGGACGAGCGCCGCCAAGCGCACGAAACGCTTCTCGCCGTCCGCAGACGCGCCCGGGTGGCCCCCTTACCCCCACCCCAGGCGGCCTTCCCACCAAAAGGGCATCAGACCCCCCCAGAGATATACCGCCGTCCCTACCATGCCGCCCTCTGTGGGCCAGAGGTCGGCCCCCAACCCCCCCCCACAGCCACCACATAAACCCCCGCGAGCGCCACACCCTCACCTGCGCGCGCGGCGGCCCCCGCGGAGGCGAATTAAAGCACCGTCAGGGGCCGGGACCCGTGGGGTGGCGCCGGCGCCCATTTACCACTAGAACACTCATTGCACAACATCTAGCCGGCCACCGCGTCACAGACGCCACCCGGGGAGCGTAATGCCCCCCCCCACCCCGGCCAAAAAACAGAACACACCCGCACGATCCACCCCGCTAAAAAAGGCCCTGGTCGGGCGTCCAAGCTTGGCGGCGGCGGGGACCCGGGAGCGGTATCCCAGACCCCCGCGTCGCGCAATGTGCGAGCAGGCGCGGTGCGGGTCCGTCGCTGCCGGGAGCCCCGTGGCCGCGCTGTTCACGGCGCGCGGAGGGCACACATTACCAACCGCGCTCGGTTCCCCGCGCGGACGTTCCCCCCGACCCGGCGGCGACACCCCCCCGCCCGCGGGCGTCCCCACATGCAGGCCGGGGCGGCACCCCAGTCCCCCTCCCGAGCGCCCTCGCCCCCCAGACCCCCCAATACCGGCGGGCCCCTACAGCAACCGCCAGGATCCGTCTGTCGGGCCCAGAGCCAGCCCAAGGCATTCGCGCGGCATCAACACCCCCCCACCAGGGCAGCCCGGCAATCCCCTCCCGTCGCAATAAACTCACCTCAAAAATACGGCTCCGAGCGCCCCCCCCAGTGGCGTCCGTCCCGGCTTCAATCGGCGCGCCGCTGCTTCGGGGTGCGGCGGGGCTCCGGGCCCGCGGCCCGCCTCCCCCACCCCACCCCCCCTCGGTGGCCGTCGGTGCGGCTCCCCGGGGCCAAAGCCCCCAGATCGGGGCCCGTCCGCGCCGTCCCTGGTCGCGCTAGAGCCCCGCAATCCGCCAAGGCGGGGCTATCCTCTAACCCCCCCCCGCAAAGCGGGCCGCGCAGACCCCCCACGGAGCGGCTGCCCCCGGCCGGCCGGGGTACGATGGTGCCCCTAGAACTCCCCACGCGGACTCACTCGGCGACTCGGGGCTCATAACCCCAAAAGGCACGGTCCCCAAACCCACCCCCCCCTCCCACCCTCCTCCCCGTCGGCCGTAAAGCTTGCGCTAGCCGCGGCGCTCACGCCGCCGCTCGCGGCACCCCCCGACGCGTCGCCGGGTCGCGGACCCCAACATTATGCCCGCATCAGACGGGAGACCCCGCGGCCGGTGCCACACCCCTCACCCCCCCCACCCCGGCAGCTGGCCAAAAGGGGCACAGGGCGCCTAGCGCCCTCCGGGGGGGGCCCCCCCCCCCACGCCGGGGGGGGCGAAGCCCCAACTGGCTCAAGCTAACTCTAATGTGTTAACCAAAAATAATCTGTACGAAACCGCCGCAATAGGTCCCCTCGCCGCGCGGGCGCCACAAAGTTCGGGGGTCAAATAAGCCGCGAGCCGGGTTGGGCCCGGCCAACACTCACTAACCACTCCACATAACTGAGGCGGGGTCCGCGCCCGCTACACTGCTCATGGCGCCACCCCAACAACCCCATCCTCCTCCCCCAGTCCCGGGGCCTGACGTTGTCTCCCTCCTTCGCGCACCCCCGCGGGGCCCGGGTCGGCCACAGCGGGGGCGGCAAGGGGTCGAGGGTGGGTGGGGGAGGCCGACGCCCACCTATAAAGTGCCGCCCACGGGGCCCGCCGGCTGGTCATCCACCCCACTCCCGAGGGCAAGTTGGACCCGGGTCCTCCACGCCGGGGCGCGGGGGCGTGACGCCGGCCCCGGCCACAAAGGTCCGGCCATCCGCTCCTGTCGCAAAGGGCCCTCTACCCGCATCGACCCCCCGCCGGGCGGGCCCGCGTGGCCTGCAGGGCGGCGGCGCCGCGCGCGACAGCCGGCCCAACAGCCGGCAAGATTCGCCGGGCAGGTTCCCTTATACAATTCCATAAACTCCTTATAGGCGCCCACCGGCGGCCGGCCGAGGTCGTCATAGCATCCCCCCCCAAATCAACCCTCGGGTGGCCCATCCAAAAAGAGCCCCGTCGGGGCAAACGCCGGGGGTCGCTCCCCACATCGCGGTGCGCGCCGGGCCTCGGGATATATAACGCGGGCCGCGGGCCAGGCCAACAAGCTTGGGGGTGCCGGTGGGGATGCAACTCAAAAACGGCCCAGGGCGCCAGCGGGGACAAACACTTCCACATAATCAGGCCACACCATATTCCCAAGTAACGAGCGTGGGCGGGAGCCTCCACCGTCTCGTCGGGCCGGAGGCAATCGTGGGGTCCGCGCGCGCTCCCTTGAGGGCCGGTGCAACGCGGGAGGGCGGCCGCGACGCCTGGGCCGCCAGCTCCCGTGACGGGCCCCAAACAACCCCCCGGCCGGCGCCACGGGACGCGGGGCGCCGTGCGGCCCGTGCGCGGGCGGGGCGGGGTCCCCTCCCAGCAAGCCCTTTCGGCGATTAACCAAGCCGGCAAACCGGACGCGCCGGGCGGCCTAGCCGGCTTCCCCCCCCCCACCCTTCACACAGACGGCACGCGGACCCCGCGCAGGCGGCAAGGGCCGGTCCTCATCCGGCCTGTTTACAAAAAGCCGGGCCAAAGGCCCTCCAGCGGGCCTCCCCCACCCCCAAACGCATGGCCCCGGGTCAACGCCCCCCCTGCGGCGCGAGGCCGAGGCCCGCGGGGGGACATAAAGGGGGTGCTCGTGCGCGCCCATCCCCCCGCTGCGCGGGCGCGGGTGGATCTCCCTCTATCGGCGGACCTAATATTATTACACAGACGCATGTACTAAGGTTGGGGCCCGCCCCCCCCGGCTGTTATCCTCCCGGCGCGGAGGCGCCCCCGGTCGACCGTAAGCGCCGCGGCGGCATGCCCGGCGCGCAAGGAGGTTCCACCGCCGTGGAGGTCTCTCGCGTTCCGGGGGAGCTTTTTATCATCCCGCCGGGCGCGGCAGTGGGCAAACAAACGCCTAATCCTCCCGTGCGGCGCCCGGGCGCGGCATTGGCCAGGGGGGGTCCGCGTGATCTAAAGCGCCTGCCGCAACACCCCCGCCCAGGCGCAAAGAACCCAACGCGCCCCCGAGGGGCCCAAAAATCTACATTCGGAGGCCCTCAATCCGGCCGGCCTTTACTTCGCCCGCGCCGCCGCCTCTAACACCCACCCCGCTGGGGGTCGGCCCAAAAAATACACTCCTGGGGCAAAACGCCCCTCGCGCCGGGGCCGCAACAGTCGTCGTTTAACGGTGGCCACACAAGCGTCTCCCCCCACGGGTCCAAACCCATCCATACCGGCCCGACGATGCTCCGGGCGGCGAATAGCCGAGGCCGATCACCCGAACCCTCCCCCCGAGAACGCCGCCGGACCTACCCCCCCCGGAGCCCAGGGCTCGGGGAGGGGGGACCCTCCCCCCGGGGCGGGGGGGCCGATTACACAATCAGAGCGCCCGTGCTAGATCCTGGCGCCCCGGGGGGTCGCCGGCCGTCCCACGGGCCTCCAGTCAAGGCCGGGCGGAGGTCGCGCGGGTGGGGTGAGGCCGCCCGGCCCTCCGCCCTCCCCCCAGCGCCTCGACGTCCTCGACCCCGCTCGAACCAACCCAACCCACCACGGGGCCCCGTGGCGCGCAGTGGCGGTCAGACCGGGGGGGCTCCCACGCAGTGCTGAGCCTCTCCCACGGCCAGCGGGCGCGCAAGGGGGGGCAAGTCAATCTCACGCAGGGCACACCCTGACCTCTGGCATAAGCAAAGAAGAGGCCGCCCGGCGCGGTCCTGCCACCCTCCGTCCGGCGGCCGCGCCCGCTGGGTGCGGGCGGGTGGCGTGCGCGTCTGCTCTGGGTGCGCGGACCCCCTCTGGGGCGGCGGCGCGCTTTCGCGGTGAGACACGACGGGCGGGCGCTTCTGCCCCCCTGCAGGCGGCGCGCGACCCCCCAGGCCGTCACCCCCCTTCAACCACGCGGACGTGCGGCCGGCAGCCGCGCCGGCGGGTAGGATACCACCCCCCGCACCGCTCAAGGGGTCGGGGGCTACCACCCCCCCTCGGCCAACCTAGCGAGCCGTGGCCGCCAAGTGCACCCCCCCTCCCAAGTGCGGTCCCGCCTCTCCCGGGGGGGGGGTCCCGGCGCGGCGGGGGGTCTATAACCAACCCTTTTATAACAAGCACAACACCAACAGACCGCGCGGGGGCAACCCGGGGGGCAGAGAAACAGGCAAAGACCTCGGCACCCCCCCAAGCGCGGTCCCAAAGCCACCCCGGGGCGGCTGGGCTGCCTATCTGCGGGCGCCCCGGGCCCGCGTGAGCCGGGGGGGGGCTCCGGGGGAGCATCATACACAACGTGGCGAAGGCACTCTTAAACCGCTCGGCGGCTGGGCCCAAGCAGGCGGGGCGCCGTGGAGTGCGCCCCCCCACCCCACACAAGCACGCCCTAGCCACACCGGACGCCCGCCCGTGCCCCCTCGGCGCACCGCGGGTGGGTCAAGGCACACCGAGGCCGTGAGGCTGGCCCCCAATCCCCCCCCCCCCCCCTCCGTCCGCGCAAAGGGGACAAAACGGATCCGTGTCGCCGCCCCCCAGAGAGCACCCCGGTGGCGCCTCATAGATTCAATTAACACATTGACCCGGCGACCCACCGGCGGGCCGGCAAAGTCGCTCCCGCCAATCCGATTTCCCGATCAGTGAGAAACCCCCCCAGCGGACCGCCTCGCGCCACGCCGTTGCGGGCGGGCCCCGCGGGCCAAACCCCTCTCGCCGGGGGTCCCCCCGGAACCAATAGGAACCCTACCCCACCGGGGGAACCCGCAAGGAGCCCCGACTTCCCGACCCCCCCCAAAGGAGAGCTCCCCCCCCCAAGCGACGCGCCGGCACCCCTGCAGGGAGTCACCACCCGCGAGGGGCTACCTGCCGGGGGCTCATAAAGACCGCGGCAACCTCGCTCACATAGGAGGTCCGCGCGCGCGACGGGTCGTCTCGCCTGGCTCCTCTATCCCCTCACGGCCACCCAGGACTGGCGCGCGGGCGGGGGCTAGAGCGCCCACACGGCTGGAACCCACCACCGCGGGCCCAACGCTGCCGGTGGCCAAAGCGGGCGGCAGCCTCCGCGCGGTTGGCCCGGCACCGCCCGCGGGGGCGGGAGGCGCGGCCCGGCGGCCCCCCCCCGCCCGGCGCTCTTCGGCGACGCCACCCGGCCGGGCCCGGCCAAAAGATAGTGGGGAGCTCGTCCGCGCCCGGCAACAGCTGGTCCTACCGCGCCCCCACGAGGGAGCCCAAAATAACCCACCCCGGCGTGCGCCGCCCGGCGAGCGGGTCAAGGCCCCCAAACCCAACGGCCTAGGCCCTTGCCGTGGGGCGCCCCAAAGACAACTCCGCAGCGCCGCGCCCCCACCGCACGCAGCTTCCGCCCGCGGGGGGTGACCCGGGCGCGCTCCCCCCCCGGCGCCCCCACCTCAGGGCCTACCCTCGAAACACCGCCCGGGTGCGGCGCTCCATCCTCCCCCATCCTGCCTAGGGCGGGTCCGCGCGGCGTTCATACATCCTCCTAACGCCGCGGGGCGCGGGAACTGTTCGCCACGTCGCCGCTCGAGGGGGGCCTCCCAAATACGGTGGCGGCGCAGGGGGGGTGGCGGCTAGCGTCAGAGGGCAGCCCCGCGGAGAGAGATGGCTCGCACCGCGGCCGCGGGGTACTGGTGGCCGCACAGCCCAGAGGCCGTTCGAGCCAAGGGGCACCCCGCCTCCAGCTGGGGTGCCGACCAATCGATGCGGGTCCCAGCGGCTAATAAAAGGCTCCACGGGGGGGGGCCGGAGCAGACAAGCTCAGGCCGCGGTCGGGCAAACGTGCACGCGTCCGCACTAGGTATTGCGGGACGCCCTGCCCTCCTGGCTGGCCTGCGGGCGCTGCGCAGAGGCCCGCACCCCCCCCCAAGGGCGCGGGCAGCGGCACCTCCTCCGCCCGAGCACCAAGGGCACCCTCACCCCCCCGGAGGGAGCAAGAGGAGCGGCGCGAGCCCCCCGCCTGCCGGCCCCTTCAAACCCCCGGGCGCACAAAGTGTCGGGCCCAAGGGCGCGGGCGTTCCCAAGGGGCGGCCCAGCCGCCGCTCGCCCCAAACGCCGGTCTCGCCCCCGTCGAATCGCGCCCCACCAACATCATCCAGGTAAAGGGATCACCCCGGCGCGCACCACCCGCGGCCACCGGGGCAGAAAACCGCGGCCGACTGGGGGGGGCAAACACAGGTCGCGGGGGCCAAAGCCGGACGGTCGGGTACCCTTTGTGCAGGCCCCCCCCCACCCCCCTACCAGGTCAACCATTTAGATACCCCCCCCCCCCCCCCGCCTCACACCTCCCCCCCCTCGGGCCGCGGGCGGGGCGGGGGACGGGCGCGGCCCCCTGCCGGCGCCCGCCCCACAGGCGGGCTGCCCCCCTGCGGGGGGCGGGGCCCACCGCTCCGCGCTGCGGCAGGGGCCAACGCTGCAGCCCCCGGCCTCGCGGGCACCGGGACGCGAGGGGCGGGCGGCCCCCCCCTACTGATTCTGCACCCCGCCTCAATAGACCGCGCGTCGCAGGAACCATCGCGCCTCACGGGCGCAGGGTCGTCCAGACCCCCCCGGGCGGGCGAGATGTGAGGCCACTTACATACTAGGAGCCTAATAACAACCCTCCTCACTGTTTAAACAAGTAGCCCACCCCCCCGTCCACCCCCCCCGGGGGGGGGAGGAGGGCGACAGGGAGGGGCAGAGGGGCTCTCCAAACGGGCACCCCCGGCGACGGGGTGCCCCCACAGCTCCGTCGCGAACGTCCCATAATACACACACACTACGAAAGGGCGACACCGGGGCGCGGGACGGCTAACCCGGCCCCCGGGGGGGCAGACGCGGGGGGCCCGACGCCTCGAGGGCGCGGTATAAAGCGCCGGTGGCCACCCCACCCGCAGCTGAGACGCCGCGAAGGTGCGACGGGGGCGCCCCGCCGCGCGGGCACGAGGGGGGCCGCGAGGCGCACAGAGGAAGTTCTAACGAGCCCACAAACAAAGCACTACTCCAACCCCTCTGTCTCACATAATGCGGCCCGACCGCCACAAGACGCGCGCTCGAGGCTCTCGCTCACGCACACGTCCGCCCCTCCCTAAAGCCGCGGGGCGTGTCAGCCGCCCCACGGGCGGCGGTTGAGGAGACCAGAACGGCACGTGTCCCCTCTCTATAACCGCGCGCCAAAACCCCCCGGTTGGGGGCAGCCCCGGCAAGACGCGCGTCCGAACACGAAGCACCGGGGACTCAAAACTCATACAATTAGCATACGCGCCGCGGGAGGGGGAACTCCTCCCTGGCTCGGCCGCGCCGCCCACCCCGCGCGCACTCAGGCCACAACACAGAAAGGTCGGTCCACCACATAGGGAGCGCCGGGCAGCGGCCCCGCTGGGCCTGAGGCCGGGCCGGCGTGAGCCCCGCGGGGCAGCCCCAAGCTCGCGGGGGGCCTGCGCCTGGGGGCCATCTTCGCGCGGAGGGGCGAGCGCACGGGGTCAAGCGGCGCCAGGCCGGCCCACATCGGGGCGCACGCATCACTACAAGGGCAATACAAAAAAATGGAGGCTCCCGACCCTCTCCGCACTGGCCGTTCGTGCCGGGGCGTGGCGTCGCGCGCCAACCGGGTCGGGGGCGGCCCGGGGCCAGGCGGTGGGGAAGTCAACCTCTCCAGACCCAGAGCGGCGCAAGTACCCGGCAGGGGCTTCGGGGGGCGCGCGGGCGCCAACGCCGGGCACCCCGCAGGCGCACAAACCCGCAAGGCGTAGGGGGCCGCTTCCGCCAAAGCGGCGCCGGCGCGCCATCCCATATGCTCACAACCGACTTTCCGCCGGGCGAGCCTTTACCAGCTGCATCGCGACACAGGCACTCGCTCCCTCGCTAGGAACCGCGCGTCCGCCGCGCACCCGCGGCAACCCGCACAAGGCGCGCGGCCGCCCAGCCGCTTCCACTCGTGGGGACAACCCGCGATACCAGCCAACTCAAGGGGCCCGGCGGTCACGGCGACGCTCCCCCCCGGCCTCCGGCCGGCCGGGCACGCCGGGCAATTCTACAAACCGGAGTGCCCCCACCCCCCACCACCGGCTCTCAACGGCCAGCCAGTCGGGGTCCCCCCCGGCCCCACACCCTCGCCCGCTCGCCTCAGACGCCAAGAGTCCCGTGGACAAGGCAGCTGCGACTTCCGCGACCAGGGATCGCCGCGTCCCACCCGACGTCACCACCTCACTACCCGCGCAGGCGCGGGTCGGCGGGCAATAATCCACAAGGAGCGAGTTAGCCCCACCCCCCTCCGCTCGACAGCGCTGGCCCCCCGGACTGGGCCGGAGCGGTCACGGCGGCCGCGCGTGAGCGGGGCCCCGGTCGCGCGGGGCGCGGATATCGGTGGCCTTAGCGAGATATCCACCCATCACGCAAGGTGCCTGGACCCCAAAACCCCCCTTCCCCCGGGGGCGCGCGGCGCACCGAGAGGGCCGGCGGCACCGCGGGGTCGCGCGGGGGCTTACAGGACCAGTCTCGGCGCCTCAACTAAAAGGGGGGGGAGGCCAAGCCAAGCACCGCAGCGGGGCTCGGTGAACCATGGTGCAACAAAAGATGGGCGGCCCGGGCCCCCGACGGGACGGACCGCCGCGGCCCCCTCCCGGCGGGGCGTGGGGCCCATATCGGGCGGGCCAGCAGCCCGGCGCCGCTGGTGCCGCGCCGGTGCACTGAGAGGCGGGGCGCCCGGGGGCGGGGTCCAACGCCACAAGCGGGCGCAGAGGCTGGCGATACCAGTGATCCCCGAACGCACGGGCCCGCCCCCCCAACAACCTTCTTGAATGAACTCAAGTTAACCCCGGCATGGCGGGCGTCAGCTCAGTCTGGAGGGGGCGGGGTCAACTAACTTTGGGGCTCGCCGAGCAAGGCCCACAACCCGCCCCCTTTACAAGATCCCGTCCCGGGGAGCAGAGGTCGGTTCCCGGCTCGGCCGCAGCCGGGCTGGGCGCCAAGGGACCCCTCCACACTTCGAATAACACCCACCAAACCTAGGTGCGCCGCGGCAGCGGTCCCCCCACAGTCCGGCCACCCGGGCAGCGTGCCGGCGCTGACAACGGCCCCCAGGGTCTGCCGGGGCCGTCGTTGTCCTTACCGAAAACTGGGGGCCCACCACGAAGGGCAGTGGTGGGAGCAGTGCGCAGCTTCATACAGGACGATCCGCCAATCATACGTAGGTTGCAGCAGGGTCGCTGGGGGCAAGGGGACCCCACCCGCTCCCCCCGGGGGCGGGTGCACCTAAAGCAGTAATCGTTTCTAGTAAAACTCCCTCAGCCGGACGGCGGCCAAAACCCCGAGGCAAACCTAAGGGGCCACGCGGGGCGGCGAGAGGACAGGGGGAGTCGATATAACCCGCCATAAGAGAGCAAAATATAAGGGCTAAGCCTCGCGGGTGCGTTTGTGTCTCTCACGCCAGCCCCAGCGACGGATGCCGCCCCTACCCACCGCGCCATCCCTTATAATTCAAGAAAACACCCCCCCACCCCATCCCTGCGTCGCCGCGGGGCGGGCACGCGTGGCAGTGTGGGTGACGAAGTCCACACGTTGGACGGGCGGTCAGGGGCCCGTCGTGTCGCGGGGCGGCCGGGCCCCGAGCCCGGCGAGTCGCCCTGGCTATGTGAGAGGGCGGGAGGGGGGGGAGGGGAAGGGGGGGCCATCCAGAGGCCGGAGAGAACCCCCACCACCACTAGCGGGCGATTCACACCCCAGCTTCACTGATTCCGAGGCCCCGCAGTAGCGGGCGAGTGGATGAATAGGTGTGCCAACTTACCACTCTGTACAGCCGCCTCCCCTCACAAACTCCACACCCCATCCCTACCACCGCACGGGGGGCCTCCCACACCCCCACCGGGGCGCCATTCATCACGAGGCCGCCCCGAGAGAGACAAATCTCGCTCACACGCGCCCAACTCGCCACCCGGGGGCGGGCCTTCAGGGCTCGCGACACGAGAAGACCATCTCTCATCAGCCGGACCTCAGGTGGCAGCCCCACGCCTGGAGTCGGCACGCCGGCAGGCAGCAGGGCCGGGCAAACTACACGGCCTCCGCTCCGTGCGCACGCTCGCCACCAACCACTCCCCATCTACCCCGGGCCGAGGAGGCGGAAAAAGTATACAGAGGGTCCGCTTACCGGGCGGCCCGGGCAAAGGCACGCCCCCCCCGGGCGGGGTGACCGGGGGGTTGTTGGGCTGGGGTCCAAAACTCGCCGGCCCCTTAGGGTATCGGTGTTCAGGCGCACGCGTCCCACCCACTCGGCCGGGTCGACTCCATACCATACAGCGCTCTCCAGCCCCCACGGGGAATACAAAGACGTGCTTACCCGCTGCCGGGTCGGGCCCCACGTCCCGGCCCCACCCCTCTATCAACGGCGATGCGCCCGCTCTCGGGGCCTAGCCCCCCAACAACGTGCGGGACCCCACCAAAAGGTCGGTGGCGCGCGCCCGGCCCAGACAAATACTAGCCCCCCAAGGGCCCGGACCCGTGCGCCTCAAACACCTGTGTCCTGAGGGCCCTCAAAGGGGGAACTGCGTGGCGGGCGGCGCCCCTTCACGCGACCCCCGGCGCGCACAAGGGCCGGTCGGGCCACGCGGCGGGCGACCCCCCACCGTCGGGGCGGGCGCCCCAACCACGATAGCGGGCCGCGCATACCGGGGCCCCTCGCGGGGGCACAATAGCCTGGCCAGCCGGCGCCGCCGTCCGCGGCGGGCCCCGCCGCCGGGGCAAAGCCAACACTCCGAGCGGTCGGCCCTACGGCTCAGAGCCCCCCTCCCCATGAGCCCATAGGGCCCATAACCCCTCGGGGGCCGCGCGCGGCCCCACCCTCTACGGCGGGCTAGGGGCCCCCTCCCTAGGGAAACCACCCCTATTCAGGCGGGCGCCGGGCCCGGCCCCCACCCGGGGTCGATTCCGCGGAGGGGCGCCCCCCACGACCCTGCCGCGGTGCACCCCCGTCCGGGGACGCCCCGACCTGCGGGTAGGGGGCCCCGCCCCCACCCGCCCCGGACGCGGTACCCACAAGACAGGCGGGCGCGTCCATCTCTCACAATTAAACACGCGTGGCCAGTCATAGTCCCTACGTGGCACACGCGGGCCAACATGCCAACCGCAAACAGTGCGGGCCACCCACGCGGCCGGCCCCCACCCCCAGGTGCGTCCGCGGCAGGCGCGGTCCCCCCCAATAACCTACCCCCCCCCCCAAGCGCGGGCCGGTCGCAGGGCGGCCGGGCCGCGGCGGGGCTCAAGAACGGAGGGAGACCCGACACGTGCGGGGGCAGGCTCATCACCAGGAGCCGACGCCGAGCGCAATTAATACACTGAAAACCTCGCGGGGGGCCCAATAGATTCCCCCCGCCGTCAACCAGTTTCGCGCGGGCGGCGCCCTCAGTGCCCTCCACAATACCCCACCTTCCCGCTCCGGGGGTGGGCATCGCACCAAAAAAGCGGGGGCCCGGGTCCCCGGCCTCGCACCTCCGGCGGGGCGCGCCCGCTGAAGGCAAGCGCGCAGAGCGGATACCCTCCCCAAGGACACGCGCTCCGCGCCGGGCCCCCGATTGGGCGCGCCACCCAGCCAGCCTCTCCCCACCTACGTTGTGGGGGGGGAACCGGTACCAAAAGCCTCCCCCTGCGCCGTCTGCAGGCGAGCGCGTATGGCCCGAGGTCTGCAGCAAAGACGGCGCCACGGGGCGTTGGGGGCCCTGGTCAGCCCCAATCCCGGCAGCCCACAAATACCCCCCCTCACACCCGCCCGGGGGGGGCGCCCGACCGTCGTCAGGCCCTGGCCCCCTCCCACCCCCCCACAGAACACGCACATAAGTCTCCTCCGCTTTACCCGCCAGCAGAGTCGCGCCTTCACACGGCGGGCCCCACCCCACCCTGGGTGGGGGGCTGCTAGAGTCTGGGCGCACGGGCCGGGGTCGAAGACAGTGGCCCACCCCTGCCATACTCCACGCCGACGCGCACCAAGGGGTATGTAGCCCACAACAATCCTAGTACCCCAAAGACACGACGTAATATGAGTTCCGATGGTGTGTCGCCCCTCTCCCCAATACTTACTACAACACCTCAGTAATTTCTAGATCCCGCGCCTCGGCGCCACCCCGGGCGGCATCATCACAACATCGCAAAAGGTGAGCCGCGGGGGGCGAAGCCCCCCCAGGTGGGTCACGTTGCCGGTTCTCCGGCGGGGCTTCGCCTGGCGGGGGTCGCCCCACCAATACCCCCTATCCCTTCGCGCCCCCCAGGTACTGGTAAGGGAGCGGGTAAGGTCAGATGGCCCTCTCACAGACGGCTCAACGGTGTCCGGTGACTCTTCACTCACAACCTACAATACATGCCAGAGAAGTCGCGATGTGTTCACATTCCAAAACTAACCCCGGGACCTCACCCTACCACCCACCTTCCGCCCCTCTACATAGAGGGTGGGGGCGAGACCGACATCGAGGGCGCTCCAGCCGGCGACCCCCTCAACCCAAAACCCCGCAGACCGCCCCTCGCGCGCACGCAGTACCCTGGTAGGATGGGCCCCCCCCCACCGCAAGGCCCGGGGGGGTCTTCCCCCCAAGCACCCCTGTATTACCGACTCTTGGCATTGGGCACGGGCGCTGGCCCCACAATCGGCCCAGGGGACACCCCACCCCTCCAATAACCGGCGGGCACACGGCAGCGTGCACGCGGGCCGAGAGACCGGCGGTCCGCCTCCCGGGGCCCTCCTCTGCCGTCCAGTCTGTCACCTAAAAACGCCGGGTCGCGGCCGTACGCCCTTCCAAACCACGCCAGGGGCCAGACCCGGTGCGGACAAATCCAGTGGCCGGGCTCGCCTCGTGGGTGGGGGACGGCCCACAAATCGCTCCCGGGGGGGGGGGGGTCCCCCGCGGGGGCTGGGGGGGGTGCCCGCCCGGACCCCTGGGGCCATAAGCTGTGGAACCCGCGCGGAACGAGGCCGCCGGGCAATGTATGAACGACCGCGACGGGGGGGCTAAATACCGCGACCGCGGCCGCGCGGCACGGTCTGCGTGGGCGCCACCACGGACACGCTCCTCCAGCCGGGCGGCACCGTGCTACCCCCCACATTTGGATCGGGGGCCCTCCGGCGGTCGCTGCGCGTCCTCGCGTGCTCAGAGGGGCTACGGCCCCGCCTGCTTCCGCAACGCGAGGCGCTCGCACAACGTGCGCGGCGCGGCGAACGGAGGCCGGGGGGAGCAGGGCAATTACTTATCTATATAGAGGCGCGGTCCCTGCTGGGGCGTCCAAACGAGGGCTGCTCGACGAACCAGAGTGGGGGCGCCGGCGGACGCGCAGACCCATCCTCCGTCCTACCCTCCGTGGCGCGCGAGGCCCAGCCGCGACGGGGGAGGGCACACACAGACTGCCCCTCCGGCGCGGGCCCCCAACCGGGCCCTACCCGCCCCGTCGGGCCCCCATACAATCGGGGACGGGGGCCGCAACCCCCGGCCTCCAAGCGCCGCCCCCGCGGGCTGCTCCGCGACCACGGTGCTAGACAGCAGCGGGCGGGGCATCCCAAGAAAGCAAGGTGGGCCCGAGCGCAGGCCACCTCCCCGCGGGTCTCCGCCCATCCTCCGGGACTCACCCCCACCGCGCCCACGGGCCGGGTCCAAATTAACACGGCTCCGCGGGGGCGAGGGGGGGCACCCACCCGGCACGTGGGGGTCGACCGCCTCCCACATAGCTGCGGCCCAAACCCCCTCAAAAAGCAAAACCGCCCCCCAAGACGCCCAATGCCGCCCGCGGGCAGCGTGGTCAAAAGGCGCGGGCGCCCCCTCAAGGGGGCCCCCGTCATAGGGACCGCTCGCGCCCGCTGGGGCCGACGGTCCCCAAGAGGGCCCATCTACACGCGCCCACCCCCGGCCTGTCCGGGATCGGGCCGGGGGACCCCTCCACGGGGCTACCCCTCGCCACAGCCGAGTCGGGGCCTCACCGGGTGGTCAGTAGCGGGCGTGGTCTCCTAAAAAACGGACCCATAAGCCCGTGCGCCCAGGTCGCCATAACAGGGGGACCAGGGTAGGGGGGCGGGGTGGCCGCGTCAAATCCAGCTCGGCGTGGGGCGTTGGTTCACGGAAGGGCAGTCCGGGTGGGGTCGGGCGCCCGCGACCAAGGTCGCGAGGCGGCAAAGGCCCCAAAAGGGGCCCCGCAGCGCGGCCTCGTCAGTACTTACCATCCGTGTGCGTCAGAAGCTTGGGGCCCGCCTCCCCGGGGGGGACCACCCAAGCGCTGGGATGCTCAGGTCGTAAGGGGGTGGTGAGCCATAGATGTAGGCTACGGGCGCACCCAGCCGCACGGAACCAGCGCCCCGAGGCGCGGGCGGAGCAAGGGGTCCCCCGCTTGCGCTCCAAATAGGAGGGGCGGCCAACACAAATGCCGAATGTTGGCCAAGAGGCGGGCCCGCAACTGATGAGCGTTAGGGGGCAAAAGAGGCCCCCCCCCCCCACCACGCCGCCCAAGCCAGAGGACGGGGCTCCCGCAAACCGTTCAAGGCCTTTCGCTCGGGCCCCCTCGGGTCAGGAGTACCAGAAATGCGCAGCGCGCACGCCTTGCGGGGGGGAGGCGCTCCCCAAGACAAGGGGTGCTCCCCCGCGCGCTGTCCGGCGGACACTCCCTCCCCGGCCGCTAACATGGGGTGGGGGCGCCCCGGCACGGCGGCCCAGGCGAAGATAAGACGCGGGCGAGCGTAATAGCGGGGGGGGGGCTCGGCCCGGGCGGTGCCGAGGGCCGCCGCGGCCGGCCCATGGGAGCCGGGCGCCGCCGCCGCTCTTCGGGGCGCGGGGGCGCGAGCGGGGTCGAGCGAGTGCCGCCTCTCCCCCGGGGCCTCAACGTCGGGCGCCCAGGACGGGCGGGGGGTAGCCCCCACAACCGTGGCGGAGCGCGCGAGGCCTCAAAGCACAGGGCGCTCCGGGCGCCCGGCGATCGCCCACCACAGTAAAAAATTTTAATTAAGACCGCCGGCGGGCCCCCGACAAGAGGCGCCTACCTCTCGTCCCCCAGACCAAAAAGTGGGTGCGGGGCACTGGAACGGGCTCGGGCTCGGTACCGGCGGGCCCATTTCGGCGCGGGTTCTGTCACCCGGGGCGGGTAGGCAGCCGTGCCAACGACTACCCGGGAGCCCCTATACACCTCGAAGATGACCTACGCTAAAAAACCACCGGCAGCGGCGGGGGCGCTCCGCGGCAGACGTGCGCCACGTGCGGGTGGGGACCCCCTAATCACATCCCTCCCATCTGGACAGGCACCAAAACCCCCGGGCCTCCCTCACCTCGCCTTGTGGCGTCCCCAACAATTAAAAAGGGCGCCAAGTCGGCGGGGGGAGCGGGGGGACCGAGCAACGCCTATAGAAGGCAGGTGGTCGGCGGGACTATTAGCAGGCGCTCGGACCACCCCCTCCCGGGACCCCGGCGGCGCCCGACCCCGCGGCTCCATATACCACAGAAGGGTCAAAGAGTGGTTGTTGGGACCCAGGGAGGGGCTCCGGCCCCCCACGCGCCGGTGCACACCACGCTCCCCCCTTCCCGACGGCGACGCTCGCCCGTAGCGGGCCCCCCCGTTCCCGTGGCTCCGGTCGCACGGGGGTGGCGGGCGGGAGCCACCCCTTCGGTGCACCCACGGCACATAAGCCGACTGTAGTCACGCAAGGCAAGAGAGAGGGCGTAGGCGCGAGGGCACGGCTAAAGGGGGGAAGCGGCGGCGCTCCCCCAGCGGCGCTGACTGCGCATCCAAGTACCGGTGGGCAGCTCGGTGCGGTGAGGGAGACGGGCAGTGGAGTCCGGCGCGGCAGGCGGGGGGACGAGCCCGACCCTAAGATCACCAGCGGGAGGTTGACCCCCAAACTCGTTAAGCGAGGCGCGTTCAGGGCGCGCACCTTCAAAAATGCCAGGCGAGCGCCGTGATTTCCTCTTCAAATAAACGGAAAACCCAACCCCTCGGGGTCGGCCGGGGGGCACCCCACTCGGTGGGCGCTGTGCCCAGGGATCCGCGCGCTGAGGGGGACGCAACATCGGTAAAAAGCGAGGCCAGCGGGTGCCCCCGCTGGACTACAACACACGGCCCGGGTCGCAAAATAAACCCCCAGATATTATAGACTCAATTAATACAACGGCGCAAGTCGGGTCAGAGACAAAGTTGGCGGAGGGGGGTGGGGGGGGGTGGCCCCCACCCGCCGACTTACGGACCGCGGGGCCAAAAGGTCGGGACGCAGGGGCGGTACTCGGCACTCCTCTCCCCCTCCCGGGCAGAAACCCGGCGCGCAGAGATAGGCCCGGCCGGGCACCACCTCGCCGCGCCGTCGTCCGGCGGCGCGCCCCGTAACGCGCGCAACAGGCAAACAGGCCCCCGCGCTGGGCTATGGGCCTAAATAAAAGGCCCCAGTACAAAAACGCCGCGTGTGGCCGTGGCCCCGACTGCCCCCCGGTGGCCACCCCCTTATTCCACCGGGCGGTCAACTTGAGTGGGAGGCCCCGGGGCGGGCCGGGCAACACGGGCTGGGTGGGGGGGCGCCCGCGGGTCACCGAACCAACACCACCCCCACCCCCCCCCCACCCCCTCCGCAACCCTCCCGCCTCCCCCTATAAATAGCCGCCTGACCAACTCCACGCTCTTCAGGCCGCGTGGCGACGGGCATGGGCGCCGCCGGGCACCTTGGGTCTACGGGGGCGCGGGCCCCCAAGGACGCCACAACCCCGCGTTTGGCCCCCCAGGAGGCCGAGACAGGGTCCGTGGGGCGAGGAGGGGGCTGCCGGGCGGAGGGGCCAGCCCGCACGCTCCACCCACGGGGGGGATATGCCTCGGCAGACGGAGTAGACCGCCTTGCCCGTCCCCACACCACAATCCAGCCGGCCGGGCGCGCTCCCCAGTGGGCCATAAAACACTTAATCTAATACTAACACAAATACCTGGAAGTTGCGGCGGCCGAGGCCCAATCTCTTCAAAAACTACAACGAATAGGAAGCCCGCGGCGGGGGCGCGGTCTCACGGGTCATCTAAACCAGAACATTCCTGGTGACCCCCCCCAAAAGCCAACGGCGTAACCATCCCCCGACGCGAAGACTCCAACCCCCCCCCCGGGGGGCGCGGGCCGAGTGAGCGGCCCAGGGGGGGCACAACAGTACAATATACATCCATAACTGGGACGCCCGCATAACAACCCGGCCGGGCCCCCCCGCGGGGGTGGCCGGCCGCCCCAACCCCTCCCGACCACACTTAATCCACCATGCATCACCGATCGGGCACCGATCTGATCGCCGCCCAAAACGTGTGGGTTCCTGGAGGGCGGACACAGGCTCGGCGGTATGGCTTGCGGGTGTCTGAGCGCGAGCTGGCAGTAATTTTCGTAAGACGGGGAGGGGGCGCCCCTTTAGTTTCGAGTGGACGTACTTCGTGGGGGGTAGATATTCTGACGCGGGGGGTGGGGGGGGGCTGCGGGGAGAGCCCACTGTGCGCAGGGTAGGGGGGGGGAAGGGGTCGTGGCGGCGGGAATGGGAGAGTGGGGAGAGTCAGGCGGACGGGGTTACTATATGAGGCGGGGGTCAGATTTATGCGCGGAATGCCGGGTCGGGGGGGGCGGGGCCCGGGGTACCGGGGCGTCCGGTTGCTTTGTCACGGGTAGGGCAGCAGGCGTGGTCATGGTGGGGGTCTGGTGTGGGGGGGGGGCTGGTGGGGGCTGGGATTTTGCAACGGCTAGTTGGCGGGGACGCCAAACACCAGGGGAGCTGCTTACTCCGCGTCTCGCCGCCCACTCAACGCAGGGGCGCTACCGCACCACACCCAAACACAGAAACCAAAGCGGTGCGTCCCAGATGGCGGCCGTATCTCCAGTGGATCATCGCTCAAATATCCCCCTGCAGAGACCCCTCCAAACCGGGGGGCAGTGCGCGGCATCGCGGGAGCCGACAGTTGGGGTCCGTTGCCTCAAGGGTTCTCGGTCGTGCGCGCGCCCTCCAGCATAACACCCCCTCCAAGCCCCCCCCCTACACGCTCACCCAGCGTGTCGGGGGGGTACGGGTGCTGAAGTCATCCTGGGGCTCGCTTGAACGCAGAAAGGGCAAGGGGGAGCAATGGACATCAAAGGCAATGGACCCCTCCCCAGGGGCGGGCACCGGGGGAGGGTCGCTCCCCCCTCTACGGCCGGGGCTGGGTGGGCGGGCCGAACGGGGCCCGTAACACTCTTAAATGCCCGCAGGGCCCGATGGTCATAGCCAGACCCGGTCGGGGGGCGGCACAAAGCGCTCCTGGGGGGGGTCGGCCCCCACGTGGGTCGGCGGGCGGTGCAACCGCGCACCACCACTCCCCGTCCGAGTGGGCCCACCCAAACACACGACAAATGGGCTGGGGCCGGGCGCATACACTAGCGCCCTGCCGCCCGGCAGCGTAAACCCCCTAAGATCACCCGCCACGCCCGCCGTCGCCCCTACGATGCGGCGGCGGGGTGCCTGACGGGGCCCTCCGCACGGAGCCTGGGTCCGCGCGGCCGCCGCCCGGGGGTGACTCCCATGACAGAGGGGGAGGGCGGGGGGCCAGGGCCACTGCGGAGACGGGTCACTTTCTCTCCTTAGATCTCCCCCTCCCCGCCGCGAGCGACCCATCGTCGCGTACGTGTGGGGTCCGCGGCCGCAAGGCGCAGGGGCGGCAAAGAACAAAGCCATGCGCACCGGTCGTCCCCAGGGGGCGATCGTCGCTCTCCCATAACCCCCAACCCCGGTGCCGGCGGCTTCACTGACGTGGCCGCGGCGCGCGCTTCCCCTCGGGCGACCAACGCGTCCAATCCACCCCCCCCGGGACTCGGGTCGGGTCCGCACCCGCGACCGGGGAGCTGCAATACAGGGCCGCCACCCAAGGCCCTCTTCGCGACTCACCCGGGGCGCTCCACCCGCCGCACGGTCAGAGAACTCGTGCACGGGTACGCTCCAATCTCATATAACAGAACCCAAACCTGACTCTCTTATGGGAGGGATCTACGGAAAAAAATCCGACATCCGCGCACGCCGCGCCCATACTTGCAACGTCACAAATCCGCCTCCAAACCGCGGGCGCTCGGCGCCTGGGGTGGGGGCCTCCGGGGGCCATCAAAAGGCCATCGCGGGGCGGCCCGCAAAAAAACCCCCGCGTGCGGGGCAGTCAACGGGGGCGGCCCGAGAGGGCGCGCCACGCGGCGGGGGGGGGGGGGGGCGGCGTGGGCAACAGCGCGCGCAGCCCGGCCACCCAAACCCCTCCCTCCGGGCTCCCCCCCGCAGACCCCGCCCCCAGCGGTGCGGCGGGCGGTCGGCCGCCCGCACCACCCAAGGGGGCGGCGGGTGGGGGTGGGGGCCCAAATTCCCGCCCCCGGGCCCCACCACGCCCACGAGGGCGGGGCTGGGGCCGGCGCGCCTGGCTCAGTGGCCCAATGAAGGGGTCGCGGCCGTCACCCCGCCCCCCGCACCGCTTTAAAAATAACACCTCCCCCACCTACCGTGGCTCGGATGCTTGCCCACACACGCAGGCTCCCGAGGGCGAACAACCCTTCCCGGGGCACCGCCGGTCCACTGCCGAGCGCGTCGTCAGGGCCTCCCTTGCCGGCCCCTAGGGCTCCCGCATCCGCCCGCGCGGTGGAGGCTTCGGGGGCGCGGGGGGGGCACTGGGCCAATATCGCGCCTGGGGCTCCCAAAGTCCAGGAAGGAAGGGGCCAAAGGGGGCGGCGGAGCGGACGGACAGCGCTCAGGCTAGCCCCATTAAAGCTGGCGGGCGCGCGGCGGCCCAATGGGCCATCTAAAGAACTAGAGACACAAACCAAGCAGAGGGCCCATAAAACTCGCGGCCGGGATACCCGCACCCCCCAAAGGCAACATACCGGGCCCGGCTCAAGATCGGACATAATGGCCCTGTTGTTAAGGCTCCATGCGGCGGGTCTGGCCGGACCGGGGGTCACAGCGCACACTTCCAGCCCTCACTCCGAGCTCAGGGCGTCGGCGCCACTCCCGATACATCCAGACCCATTACGCCAGGCCCCAACAAAGGGGCGCGGGCGCAAAACCGCCCGCCCCCTGCGGCTGGCATAGGGGGGGGTGCGCCCCACGCGCCGCGCGCTAACTGACCGCCTCGCCCACCTCCCAACCTCCCCCAATCAAGGGGTAGGCCCCGCGCCGAGCGCGCCGCGAGGTGCCGGCGATCGCTGAGCTCCAGACGCACTGCAAACCACCACCTAGTCGCAAACCCGAAGTGCGGGGGCCGACTCGCTCAGTGAGGAGCCGCAGCAGGGGGGGCGGGCCCGGGCATCCCGCGGGACGCTGGTATGCGCATGAGCGCCCCTCCCCCCCCCCCTGCGGGTCGGGGGCCGTCCACCCGAGTCCTCCTTCGGGGCTCCCCACACAGCCAAGGGGCGCGCGCGCCACTCATCCGGCCGGCTACCGCTGCTCCCTGTACCCCCCCCAATACTGGAGATGGTTCTGGCGCGGGCGCCGCCAGGCGGGGCTCTCCGCTCATACCAACCGCACTAATCGAATGACAAAAGGCCCGGAGGCCGGGCCAATACTCGCAAGCGCGCGGTGCATTCGAGGCCCGGGCCCGACGCTCGCCACCTAACGGATCGCCGGCGGGAAGACAAAAGGGCCAACAATCATAACCAATACGCACCCCCCCCCAAAGTCCGGCAAGCGGCGCTCCGGGTTGGGGCCGAGGGCTCGGCGTGCGCCCCCGAAGGCCAGCCGCGGCGCCACGAGGCTCGCCCCTGAGACAGCCCCTAGGCTAGATAGGGGGGGTAGTGGGGGGGCCACCCCGCGGCCCAGGCCGCGCCGCCCGCCCCGGCGCGCGCCAACTCGGCCCACTCGGGCCAGGCGGCCGGCGCAGTGGTCCGGGACACCCGATAACCACATGTCTCCCATTGACATAGCTGGTGGTGGTGAGAAAGCACCCTACCACCCACAATGACTGCCAACCACTAAAAACCGAATAGCAGGCTCACGGCCACCGGGGGGAATCGGTAGCAAAAACCGAACGGGCCCTGCCGCCTACCCTACACACAATAGGTTCCCCCGGGACAAGAACCCACCCACATTCCGCGCCCGCGCTCAAGCCCAGACCACCCTCCAGCCCCGACCGCGCCACCGGCGTGGACCCGCGACAACCCGCGCAAGAGGGAGCAAACACAAACCCGGCACCAACCCACTCCCGCCTCGGGCACCTCATAGAGACCCAGGACAACTTAAGCCCACAGATCACCCAAACCGCACACCGCGTGGGGCGCCCCTCCCTTCCCCCCCACCGCTCCGGGGAACCGGCCTGCGACGCTGGGCCGCACCCGCGGCAAATGCACGGGTCGGGGCAGCGGCCAGCCGGGCTCACAAAAAAGAATTCAACACCCCCAAATTTAGCCAGCGCGAAGGCGGTCCGCCACGCCAGCTAGCACGCAACCGATAGGCAAAACAGCCTCGTACGTGCACGGGGTGGCGCAAAGGGCGGAGACGCCCACCATCAAATACCACCGCGCGGGCGGCGCCCCCCCCAGGGAAGCCCGCAGTGGGGGTTTCGCGCGGCAGCGTCAGGGCCCCACCGCGGGCCTGGGGGGGTGTCACGGGTCCGGTCGATACGCACGTGCCTCGGCGCCGCCGCAGCGCGGGCTCCGATCCTCCCCCACCCAATATATAAACAAAGTTGCGCTACGCAATAAAATCACCTGTGATGCGGCCCTAACGGGATCCCTCCTCCCGCGGATAGACCAAGGGCGAGTGGCGTCTCTTTAGTTTTATTCTGTCAAGCGCCGCGCCACTACAACCCCACCCCCCGATCCCCGGCGCGAGCGACGGGCGCAGGGGCCGAGGCCGGCGTATGCCCTCTCCCTACCCGGTCACCTGAGGCTAACGCAAGGCGGCCCCCCCTCCCCCGGGGGCCGCTCCGGCCATGGGGGGCACTCGCGGGGTGCGTAGCCATCGGGGTGCGGCGACCAGCCAAAAGACCACAGACCGCGGGCACGCCCCGGGACAGTCTCGCCACCTCACGTTGGACGTGTGTGGTCGCCCCTCTGACTGGGATGGCCGCCCCCGGCGACTCGCGCTCGCGACCTCCCCTCCCCGGCCACGCACGGCGTGGCTCCCGGGCGGGCGGGGGTGCCGCGCGCCCGCGGGGCAGCCAGCAGACCCCTCCGGCCCCCCCGGGGGGCCTCCCCCCAGGGGCGCCGCGTAGGTCCCGCCCGCCCAGCCGAACCCACCACATGAACACATCGTCATAAGCCCAGACATGGTCCCCTTCCCCCCGCGGCGCCAACAAGCTACGAGGACCCCGGGGACAACCCCCAGCGAGGGGCCCCCGCCTTCTCAGAGCTCCAGACCTCACGCACGGGACACTACATCGGTCCGTCCAAAAAGCGCGGAGACCCTCCTCGAGGGGGCGGCGGGCACCCAGGGGCGGTCCTCCGCGCGAGCTTCCGCGGACAATGGCCCCCGACCCTCCCTGTCGGCGGGCAATGTATGGGTCCACTGCTCCGACCTTGGCAACACCCAGAGACAGGCGAGGGCGCAGGGGCAAATGAGGGGGCTCCCCAAACCGGGCCCCGGCCTTGGGACCACGCATGCACCGCGCGGGCTGGGCTCGCGCGCCCTATCCTCAGTGCTCGTGGCCGGCCCAGACCTGCCGGCGATGGGCCACCGTCCCCCCGGGGCCGCCCCGTCCGCCCCACGCGGGCAACCCTGCGCTCATTGTGCCCCACCCCGGCGACCGCGCCGGTACGCGGTTGTCAGCCAAGACGGGCACCCTGGCGGGGGGTTGCACCCCCAAGCCTTGGGAGCCTGAAGCCTCGGCCCTGGGTATACCCCCCCCCCGTCCCACCAACTGACCAGAGGAATACACCCTGACGGGGTCTCCCACGGGCGAGTCCCTAATAATCCCCCCCCGTGGCTGTCCTCAGCCATGCCGCTCCCGAATCGTGGCACGCCCGGGCCTCATCTCCACCACCCCCTCCGGCCCTCCTACGTGTACGGGCGCAACGGGGGCGACCGGCCGGGCCGGCGCCTGGGGGGGCCCCCCGCGCGCCAATAATTAACACGCTCCCAGGGGCTATATGCATAGGCAGGCCCCCCCGTGCCCCCGGGCGCCCCCTCAACATAGGCTGGCCCCTAAAACACCAAAAATCCCCATCACAGGGCAACCGGAGCGACCGTCACTCCCCCGGGTCGGGCACCAAAACAGGGGGGCGGCGAGGACACTCCCCCCCACACCCACCCCCCCACCCCTCCCTTCCCCTCGCGCCTCCCCAGCCCAGTCGCGCACGCGCGCCAACCAGGAGTGGTCGCACCAGGCGCGGCAGAGACAACACTAGATATGTAACGGGGAGGGTCTTTTGAGGTCGTAATGATGACTAGCCTAAAGTACTCCGGCCTGCCGCGGCGCGATCGGGGGGGGCCCTAGGCTCTAGGAGTGTCCGCCGCGTGGGGTCGGCCACCAAGGCACGGCGCGTGGCCGGGGGCGGGGCCGAGGGGGCAAGGGCAGGCGCGCGGCGTCTCCAGCCCCCCCAGGCCGGCGGTCCGCGACGCCTCGAACCGGCACCGCCGTCCGCCCCGATAGGCCCCTGTGCGCGGCGGGAGTCAAGAGTAACCCGGGGCCGAAAACAGCTAACGCCCCATGCCCCTAGCCCTGTGGACAACCAAAAGAGCAACAATCGATAATAGGACCGCACTACCATCCTTCTTCCGCACTATTTGCCCCCCGGGTCCCAGACCACGCGCGGGCGAGTTCCGCCTCCGGCCTCGCCTCCGGTAGGACGGAGGGGCGAGGGCGCCCAGCGGCGGCCGAAGAAAAGACCACCCTTACTCCCCCACCCGAGGGCCCCCACCGCACGTCAGTGGTCCGGTTGGGCATGTACCGAAGTAGACGGGCGGGCCCTCTCGTGGCGGCCGGGGGGGGATCCCCGCGAAGCCCGCGTGCCAACCCGGCTCACCACCTCGGAGGGAAGAACAAAGCTAGTCAGTTACCACCGAGTCCGCCCGGGGCCGCCCGCGGGTGGGGTGCGGGACCCCCGGGGCGGGGGGGGGGAGACCCCCCGAGCGCTGTGGCGGGCAGGCCGGCAGCGCGTTCGCGCGAGGCCCGCAAAAAACCAGCCCGGGCGAGCCCCGCTTCCGCGACCGGCCTCCCACGCAATTAAACATAATATACTGCAGGCCCCTTTGAATCCCGATGTCAAGCTCGGGGCGCCCAGCCGGGGGGGGCCGGTCGCCAACAGTATTTAGCTCTCATCGCCGGATCGGCGGGGCGGCGGCTTGGCCGGGGCTCAGAATAAAGCGCGCCCCCGAAAGAGGGCCCCACGCGGGCAGGCCGCCGGGGGGCGCCGTCAGTCGGCGGGGGCCGCAAAAACTCGGCATCGGCCGGCGGGAACAGGTGGCGCCGGTCCGTCCAGGGGGGTCGGGGTCCACCAAACCATCAAACAAGTCAGTCAAAAGCCGCCCCACGTGTCCTGCAAGCACAGCCCATCCGCGGGCCCCCTCTCCTGCGGGGCGCCCCCCCCGGGCCTCCCCCCACCACCTTCAACCGGGCTGGGCCAGCGGTGGTGCACAGCGCCGGACGAGACAAGAACCATAACCGTGCCGCGCGGGGTCGCGGTGCCGCACCTCGTGGGGGGACGCGGCCGCTCCGTTGTCGGCACCCTTCACCCCGTCAAGCGCAGACACCCTCTCGCGGCTGTGGCGCCCCCCACCACAACGCTCCCCCCGCAGATCAATCACGTACGATCCGGGCCATAAAAAGGGCCCCCGGCGGCGCTAGGGCCGCCCCCAGAGGCCCGAGGCCGGTCTAGCGTCCGCGGGTGTCCTCGCCCGGTCGCGTGGGAGGGGCGGCGGGGCGTCCCGGGGGCCCCCCTCGGCTTCGGGGTCTGGAACGTCGCCCCGGGGACACGCAGGGGGGCAACTGACTGAACGCTGCGGTGCAGGACCGGCCGGAGCGGCACTTCCCCCCCGGGCTCAAGAAGGAGAAACTGGTCGGCCCGGCGGCGTCGGACGCGTCGGGGAAGGGGGGTACTCGCGATGCCGCCCGGTGGGACGGAGACCCGGCGTGGGTCCTCGCCTCACGAGGGGGTCCAGCCTGCAGACCCGTCCCCGAGGGCCCGTGGCCGTTCCGCGGGCGGCGGGGTGGGGCCCCCCCCCCCCGCTCGCCTACCGGCGGACTTAAGGTGGGTCCCCGGTCGGGCGAGGGGCCGCGCAGAAGCGCTCGGCAAAGCCCCGCCAAAAGCCCGGCCGCCCAAAACTCCCGGGCGGCCCGTTGCGAGGGTGCAAATAACACGATTGACCGGCGGCAACGCGGTGAGGTGTTGGTTGACATTAACCTTACGCCGCGCGATCCGCCGGCGCTCCAAACCACCAACCACCACGGCCCCGAGCGGCACATACCAACAAGACCACAGACGGGCGATCGATGGGCGATAAAGTCCCCACACATTCCTCAGGGTCCCTCCTGCCCCTCCCACCAGCGGTCCCTACTCGCCGACGCCCTAAGACTAGGGGCCTGCCTTCCTCCCCATCTAAAAGGCGGGGACTTGCACTGATGTGACCCCCCACGCGGCGCTCCCGTTCCGCGCGCGGCCTGGTCTCACCAATAACATACCCACCTCCACCTAAACGGCCCACGAAGGGGCCGGCGGGCCCAAAGGACACAACCGCCGGCCGCCACTGGGAACAAAGACCCTCGCCCCCCCCCGGGGGGGACTCCCTCCGCAGTGTAGGGCACCCCTCCTCGCCCCGTTCTTGCGCAAGGCGTCCAGGAGCACCACCGGCCCTCACCCACTGGACAAGGCTCCCCCCTCTGGTCGGTCCAGGGCCGGCCGTTGCAGAGACCCTGGAGGCGCGCCCCGAGGCCTAGATCCCCCCGCGCCGCCTTGGAGGTTTGGTGGGGCGGGCGCTGGGGCGCGTCGCCGCGCCCCACCCCACTACCCCAAGAGGCGACGCACGGGCCGGCTCAAGGGACACCGGCGGCGGCGGGGGGCGCTCGGCGAGGCCGGGGCTCGCGCGCGGCGTCGGCGCGGCACTCTCCATACAATAACGCGGCGCAATAACAACAACGGCCAGCGCGCAACCCACCTCAACTTCATTATGTGACAATCTCCAATACGCCCACCCGTACCCACCCCCGGCGGTCGGGCGCTCGCCCAAAGCTCGTTTTCGTTGCCAAACCCCCGCGCGGGTCCACCTCGCGGCCGCCTCAAGATCACTCACCAAGCTCCGCGTCGGCCCATACCAGCCGTGCGGAACTCCGCGCGCCACCGTGTGCGCAAATGGCGCCAGGGGGCGACCCGAGGCCCCCCGACCCCGCAAACACCGCGCTGGTGCGGCGGCGGGCAGCAGGAAGGGGGTACCCCCTACGCAAGGTCCGGGGCCCCAGGTCGCGTCGGGGGCGCGGGCCCCCATGGCTTCCGCCCGGGAGCAAAAACGCTGGTACACCCACTCACCCCCGGGGGGGGGTAGGGACGCTGCCAGAACGGGGGTCAGAAACCATCACATCAAGGAGGGCGGGCCGCCGTATATCCCTGTGCGGCCGGCGCAGCGGCCCCGGCCGGCTACCCATAACCGGGAACAAACCGCCTCGTGGAGCGTGGTGCTCGCGCACGGCCGCCGTGAGCTCATCAATTAAAAGCTTAAACGACCCCCCGCAGGGCGAGGCAGAGATCAGAAGCTGCCCTGGCCCGTGTTGGGCGGGGGGCGCCGTGCGCCGCGCCGCGCGCTGCGGGGCGTTCCGGGCGGCGGCCGGGGCAACCCCACCGGCCCAGGCGCGCCACCCCGCTCCGCAATAAACCACAGAGCGCTCAAAAGCAAAGGCGCCCCCTCGCGGCTCAATCCAACGGCGGGGTTCGGGCGTTCAAGGAGCACAACGCAAGCCTACCCCCGGGCGGCGCGGAACAAAAAAGGGCATACCGCTCTGGGATATGAACCACGAGGGCCGGACCGCGGGCGCACACTTCGTCTCGGCACTCGGGGCAGGACACCCAGACCACGCACTCGTGCCCGACCGTCACCGCCCCGCAGCGTCCGGCCCCACCCCTCATTTAAGGGCCCCGCTGCGAAGGGCCGGGTCGCCCCAGCCGGTGCGAAGCACTATTAATATAGCAGCAATACCGCAATTTCCATAGCCATGAAAGGGGGGGCCGCGGCGGGGGGCACCATCTCGCGACCCTCAATCGACGCTTCCTCCTGAAAAGGCTCCCCCGAAAACCCGCCCGTCCCCCCCACGGTGCAAATTATACGTAAATGCCAATCATACGATTGCACTTCTCCCCCTCGTAGCTCCTGCGGGAACCCCCCCCGCGAGTGCTGGCGGTCTACCGGTCGCGACCGGCGGGCCGGGCCCCCTCGCTAGAGCCCAGCTCTCGAGGCACACCGAAGGCTGGTCGGGGCGCCGCACACGGGCCGGGGGTCCCGCCACCCGGTCGAACCTCGCCTTGGCTACCCCACCCCCCTCAATCCTCAGGCTGAGGACAGCGCCCAGGGCAGGGCGCACGGGATACGACCGCAAATCGCGAGCTGAAAGCTGCCAGCCGTGCCGAGCACTCACCCCCACCCCCGCCCGCTAGGCGGCGTACCAACCCCAAAAAATCTAGCCCCCCACTCCTGCGCTTCAACGGCGAAGTCCCCGGCTCAGGAACCCATACTCAGGGTGGAGCGATTACACTCCCTACGCGCCCCTCGTCGCGTCAGGCCCGCCGGCGCAGAGGCCACGAGGAGGCGGCGCACCACTCCGCACGGCTCCTACCCGGGCAAACACACCTCGCCGGCCTCTCCAGCGGTCTCGCGCGCACCGCTAAATACAACTCAGGCACTTCTCAAAGTGCGGGCCTAATGCTTAATCCCCAGCGTCGTGGCGCGCCCTGTAGACCCATCCCCACAAACCCCAATGCACACCAACCACATATACCGCGCGGCAAAAACCCACCCACCGCCCGCACGCCCGCGGAGACCCCCACGACGCGGGACGGGCCCCCCCGAGCGCCCGACGGTGTCGTGCGGGCCCCACCGCCGCTCGGGCGGAGCCAAACCCAAATACCCCACTACCCCGCTATGTGGCGCCTGCGGGCGGCGCACCCCCCCCGGCCGATTCCGCCGGCCCCGGGCCCACCACAGGCCCCAACCCTCCCAGCGCCGCCCCCCCTCGGCCGGGGGGGGAGCGCTACAAACACTACAGTCCGTGGGTCCCGGGTGCGAACGCGGCGGCTCATAAAACCCCCCAAATGAAAAACCCTGACCCATACTGGGCGGAAACCCACTCCGTCCCCCGCCCTCGCCGCGTGGTACACGTCCCGACCCCCCCCCACCCGGGGGCGCCCGGCCGGGCGGGGGGGGAGTGTCCGGCGGTGCTGGTCATACACCGTATTCCACCATAAATATTACACGTTTAAGGAAGGCGACCCCCAGGCCTGAAGAGGTCGGGTGGTGCCACCCCTCAATCCCAATTGCGGCTACTCCCCGGTGGCGGGCCAGACCGATCCCCGAGCGGGCCCTCCAGGGTAAAGGACCGCGAGGGGCTCCGGGGGCGCAGCGCGGCCGGGCAGGTCTCGGTCGGCGAATGGGCGGTACCCCGGGGCCTCTAAACCCGAAAACAGAGCGCGCTCATCCCAGAATACGCCACGGTGGACGCCCGATCGCGGGTACCGAAAGAGGCCCACTCCCGAGGACGCCGGCATCGGGTGGGTCACGCGGGCGCGGGGGGTGCGCGAATCGCGATTCTCACTTCGGCGGGCTGAGCCCCTCCCTCCCTTCCGCGGTGGAGGGGGGACATCCCAACCTCCCCTTTCTAAGCACGGCGACGCCGGCGGGCGCACGCCAGAGATGACCTCAAACACTGGATCATCCTTCACACGCACCCTGCTTGCGCTCAGAGACCCTCTGCCCTCGTAACCCCTCCTCGGCGCGGGCTAAGGTGGGGCACTCCCGCCCGCGGCGGAGCTCCGAGGTCCTCTCAGAGACGTGTTCCGCTCCCCCGAAAAGCCGGGGCTACGTGGGGCGCGCTGAACAGCGTTCTCCTCATGTCGAGGTGGCACCAAGCCAGGGTCGGGGCGGCGAGGGCGCCTCGCACGGCTCGCGGCCCGCCCGGTTGGCGTCCCCCTACGTTCTGGGCACTCCCTAGGTTGTCCGGACCTTAGGCGGCGCCCCGCAGCCACTGGGACCTCCGCCCCGCCTCCGGGGCGCGCTCCCCTGCAGAGATTCCGGGCCGGGCCGCACTCCTCGGCAATACACGCCCCGCGGTGCTAATCCCGTCCCGGGGGCTACAAGCCCACTGGGCGGTGGGGGGGGCGCTTCTGCCCAAACCTTCATCCCCGGAGCAAAGCCAGGGGCCAAGCGGCGCGCACGCGGCGGTGGACTCCCTACCCCGGCTCGACAGCCACAGCCAATCTCAACTGAATAGGTGACCCCCCAAGCCAACGCGGGGCAGGTTGCATCCCCCAGCCTCATGGCCAGAGGGACGCGGGTCAAACCCAGTGTGCCCCGCCACCCCCCGCGCCCGGCCGCGCGGGGGGGCTCGGGCTGCCCGCGAACCAACAAATATAAGAAAAGGCCCGTTCTCCGGCCCCGGGGGGCCCAAAATCATAAACCGGGTATACCCCTAAGCGCGCTTTACCTCCCGCCAAAAACTGAGATCTTCACGGGCGCGACGCTCGCCCACGGCGGCGGTCCAAACCGCCACAGTTGCAGCGCTCCGCGCGGCGCAACCGGGCTCGCCCTCCTTCCGCCACCTCCCCGGCGGGGCGCCTATGAAGGGGGTAGGGCCGGGTGCTGGGGTACGCGCGACGGCGCGTCCGGGCGCCCACTCATCCATATGGCCGTGCGCGCCCGATTCACGCCGGACCCCCAATCTACACCGCAGACAAAAACAAAGGGTCCCGGACAACCCCCCGCGAGGACCCCGGCCTATCACTCCTCGGGGCCCCACCTCCCCACCCCCGGCGCGCTGCATACGCGGATCCCCTGTGGGCGGCAAATCAGAGCTCCCAAGGGCACACGCCAGGGTTCACTCACAAATCCACCCCCTCGCCACCGCCCTGGCGAGCGCCGGGCTGGACTCCCCAGAGAAGAGCGCACGCGGAGCCCGCCCCCCCTCGCTGCGGGGTCCCAATATATACTACGATACACGCGGCAAATAAACACTCACCCTCCCCGGGGTTGCATCAGACTAAAGAAGCGCGCGTCGCCGGCGCGCAGTGCCAACAAGCACTCAGGCCCAAGCAAAGGCGCTCGTGCGGGGCCCCGGCCACAAATACCCGTAGTGGGGCGCTCACAAATGGCAAGCGCGGGGGGCCGCAAACCCAACGGGTCCGGCTCCCGACACCCCCCCCCAGGTCCACGACGAGCACCCACCTCAAATGGGGGGCACTCTCCGCCGGGTCCGTGCGCATGTTCCACCCCTCTCAGGGGAGCCACTCCAGAACAGTCGACACCCCGCAGCGGCGACGCCGTGAGCGCGAAGCACGACTCCCTTCAATTACCCCATAAAACCAGGTCGGGGGGTCTCCCGCCCACCAGAAAAGGACCCCGACCCCAGATCGTCGACAGAACCGTCTTCTCTCTCTTTTAAACCTCCAATTAAAAATCCGGCGGGCTTCTACGGGAGGCCGGGGCTCCCGCCGGCAGCGGGGTCACCAAGTCCAGGACAACGGCCCCGCCTCGAGAGACTACGTACCGGACGGTCCCCCTGCGTCGACGGGCACTCGCCCCGGCCTGGGAGGCCTCTCAATCCCCAGCGCGAGGGGTGCCGCGGGCCCGGGTAGGTGCGCTATAACACCGCCCGACCGCGTCCCGCCCAAAGGCTCGGTGTCGGGGGGGCCCCCCGGGAGAGGGGGGCCGCCTGTTCTATACCGTAAGTGACCACATAGGTCGGGCACGTCGGACATCCAGTTCTACACTCTTCCCAATCCCTCTTAGTTCAGTATCAGAAAACTGTTACCAACATAAAGCAAAGATGCAGGGACAAACCCCCGCGGGCACCCGGGCGGTGGGTCCCATCATGGCGCGGCATCCTACGCCCGCGGCGGGCACGAGGTGGCCTCGAGACGGAAGGCCACCCAGAATCAAGTGAGGCCGTTTGGACTGGCAGGAGTGCCGGCCCCGATGTGGCCATGAACACGCGGTGGCTCGCGCTAACCCTCCCCCCCCCCCGGCGCGGGGGGCCCGGCGGCGCGGGCGTATGCTGTCGTTCGGGGCGGCGCGCCCAGGCCCCGAACCCCCCCCCCCAGTCCCCCATAAAAAACCGCTCAACCGCCCACGCTCCCGTGCTGAGGGGGGGGCATCAGAAGCGCGACGCCGCGACACATGGGAAGTTGGGGATGAGACATTTGCGGCGTCGCCCACCCCCCGACGGGACATGGCCGCCCACGCGCCAATCGGCCGCGAAGGGCGTACGACGGCCCGGGGTGGTTGGGCCGTTTAGGGGGCGCTACTGGCCGCAGGGTCAGCGGGGGTGGGGGTGCGGGACAGAGGGTGTTGCGCGGGGGGGGGGCGAGGGGCGCGCCAGCCCGAAGGTTTTCGGGCTGCTGGGGCCCGTCCGTCCCGACGCTGACCCCCCTGGGCTCCCCGACGGGGGTGGGCCCCCCGCACGGGGAGCAGGGAGGCTAGCGCACCGGGTGGGGGGGCGGTGGCCCTCCCGCCGACGGGGGCTGGCCACCGGGGCGGCGTGAACCCGGGGGGGCGCGGGGGGCTATCCCAATAGCGGGGCAGAAGGGCCAGGGGGGGGGGGGCGGGCCAGGGCGCAATGGTATCGGACGGGGCGGCGCGGGTCGGGGACCCTGGGGCGAGCCCGCGGTCGACTCCACGGGCGCCGGGGCTTCCGAGCCCGCGGAGCTCCAGGGCGGGGTGCTATCCCCCCCCGGAACCCGCCGGTGGGCGGGACCCAGGGGCGCCAGTCGGCACCGGGGGTTACCATACACTTCACGATTTACATCCAACCTCCACCGGGCAAAGAGTTCTGGTATCCCCCCCCTCGGCGCGGACGGCACAACACGTAAGGCCGAGGGCACCCGGGGGAGGCCCACCCACAAAGGGGGGCTGTCCAAAGGGCAGGGACCGCGAGGCGGAGGCCCGCGCTTGGGCGGTCGAGCGCGGCTGCCAGCACTCGAAGGGGCCTGCACTACTCGGGCGCGCCTCCAGAGCTCACGCACCAGACGCGGATCCGGATCGGGCGGCACGGCCCCTCCGTAGCACCGGGGCGATGCTCGGCGGGGGCGCATGCCGCTCGCTCGGGTCCGCGCCGATGGCAGCCGACCCGTCTCAGCGCGGGGCGACGGATACTGCGGCGGGGAAGTGGCGGTCCCGGTCGCTACCCCGGCCGGCGCGGGGAGGGGCTCACGCTCCAACCCCCAGTGGCGAGCGTCTCTCCCTCGAAAAATGCGGGTGCAGGGTTAAACCGCCGCCTGAGCTCCGGGAGCGGGGGCTAAAAAGAGTGAGGGGGGGGCACCGGGCGGGTCGGGAGCCCAGGCCTCGTCGGGGGGCCGGGGCCACCTACGGTCGCTCAGAGAAAGGGGGGCACGTCTATAGGCGGGGGGCGGGAGCCGTCTCTCCCCCCCAACCACACGGCCGGTGCCCGGGCGCCAGAAGGGGGGCGGCTACCCAACGCGGGGGGCGCTCTGAGGACACTCATCAGGACGTGCCACCGCGCAAACATCCAGGTCCAAAAAAGTCCGGCCGGGACGGGTACACTCCCGCCCGGCGGCTGGGGGTGGCGGGGGGTGCGAAGGGGGTAAAGGCGGAGATGGGGGGGGGCAAGGGGGGGCGCGACGGTGGTGTCGGAGGGGTCGCAGGGAGGGGGGTCAGGTACGGGGGGGGAGGTGGTGAGGGCCCCCCCCGGGCGGCCGTTGGGTAGCGCGCCGCGGGATCCACCTCGGTTGGTGGCTCCAGGAGCAAACGGGCGGTGAGGGGCCTGGTCCGGGGGTACCGTGGCGGGGGGCGTTGGACCCGGGGGGGGGGGGGGGCAGAGGAATCAGATACGGGGAGCAAGCTGTGGGGCTGGGGGCCTACCAAAAGCCCTTGGGGGGGCGGTGGTGGTGCGTGCGGGGGGGGCGGTGGGGAGGGGCGGCCACCGTCGCGGGAGAGTCGGGCTCGGGGGGGGGGGGGGCCTGACGGGGAGGGCGCGGGGAACTCGACAAGGGGGGGGGGGGGGGAGGGTGAAGATCGGGGTTGCGAGGCGCAGGGGTAGTCCGTGGCAAGTGGCGGGTGGGTTGGCGGGGGGGCCTCTGGAGGGCCCCGTCTTGCGGAGGGGCTCCGGCGGGGGAGGTGCGGATATCTCGCGCCAGAGTGGGGGGCCCGCGGGGGAGGGCCCGGGTATGCGGGATGGGCGGATATGGGGAGGGTGCGGGCGGGTCGTCGCGGGGGTTGGGGCACCCGGCGGGCGGGGCCACAAAACAACAGCAACTTCGGTGGCAGAACTCCCGGGTGGTGGGGGGGGGTGGGTAGTGGGGGAGGAGATGGGGGGGGCCAAGGGCTGGCGGGGGGGCCCCCAAAGGCGCTGGGGGGCTTCGGCGTGCGGTTGGGGGGGTGGGGGGGGGGGGGCCGCCCGCGACCCGCGGGAGGGGGGGGGGGGTGGGGGCGGGGGCTGAGGGGGGAGGACTTCGGGACCCTCGGGCGGGTGGGGGGGTGTGGGCGGGGGGGCCGCCGCGGGGGGGGTAGGGGCAGTGGGGCCGTCTTCCGGGCGCGAGGGGGGGGGCGCACTGCCGCGCCGGGCGCAGGGCTATCCATCCGGGAAGCGCGAGAGGACCGGGGGCTCGGGTCACAAGGCACGGCGGGAAGCGGGGGCCCGGGGGGGTACCCCGCTCCTCAGAAAAGAAAACGTTGGTGGGGGGTCCGGGTACGGGGGGGGTTGGGAGAGGTGTGGGGGTTGTGGAGCTGGCAAGGGGACCCCCAGGGCCACCGGGCCGGGTGGAAGGGCCGACAGCCCGTTGGTGTGGGCCGCGCAGTGCCGCGGGGGTGCGTTCCGGGGGTTGAGGGGGGGGTCGCCGGGGGGACCCTTGGGATCTCCGATCGTCAGACGGGGCCGCGGGGGGCGGGGGGGGGGGTCGACCGGTCGCGCGGGGGGCAATGCCGCCAAGGCCACCTGAGGGGGAGGGGGGCCCCCCTCCTCCGGGGCGGCCGGTCGTGAGGGGGCGGGGGGGGCACAGGGCACCGGGGCCGGAGCGGGATACAGGGGACACCTTAAGGGGCAAACGGGGGACGCCGCCACCCGGGGGAGGGAAGGGGGCAGTCTATTGCGGGCGTGGAAGTGGGCAGGCGGGGATCGGGGATGGCAAAAACGCGGGATTCCGATTTAAAATGTGGCGTGTGGGAAGGGGGGGCGGGCGGTGGGGCCGCCGGCCCCCTGACTCCCTGTGCGGGTGGGGATAGCGCGAGTCTGGGGGGGAGCGGCAAGGGGTGGCGGCACTTCTAGGCCCGGGCGGTGTCGGCGTATCTGGGTGGACCTACTACAGGCCCGGGGGGGGGGGGCTTCGGAGGGGCTGGGGGGGTTCAGTCAGGGGGCGGGGGGGGCCCCGATCGGTCACCGAACTTTCGCTCACCCCCGCCCCCGGCACCGAGGGCGCAGGGGGACCTTGGCGGTGGGACGCGGGGGGCACATGCTTGACCGAACTTGGCGGGGGGCGGTCGCATCACGCCACGCGCCGTGGGCGGGCGGGGCGGGCGGAGAGAGGGGGGACACAGGCCGCGGTCGGGGGCTTTACGAGGCACTCTGGGGGTCACGCAGGGGCAGGCCACCGTCCACAGAGGCCCATAACGAGGGGGGGGGTTGGGGGTGGGGCCTGGGCCAGGGGGGGGGCGCCAAGCAGGTTAACAACACGCAGGGGGGGGCCCCTCTCGCCAGGGCGACTACGTGAACTACCGAAAAAGGGGAGCGGCGCCGGGCGGGGGGATGGCCGCATTAGCTGCGGGGGGTAGGATTGCGGCAAACCTGAGCACGGCGCGTGTGTACCTCGATTTGCCACCGCCCCCGCCAACCCGCACCCCGGGAAGGCTCAACGCCCGATCGCCCTCCCAGGGGGGGAGGGAGGCACTTTCAGATTGGGCGCTCAGCAAGGCTGCGGGGTAGTGCAGGGGGCGGGGTGAATAGGCAGGCGGCTCAAAGCGGCGGGGACACCCGGGGGGAGGAGGTGGATTGGGGACGCGGGCGGGGGCGCCCGCGCAGGGCGGCGTAGCTAGTACAAACAGCCTTAAGCGGCCCCTCCTTTGGCCCCCTCACACCAAACCAACCATAACACAACAGAAGGGTACTGATTGGGGGGGAGGGGTTGGGGTCGAGGAGTGGGGGACGCGGGATATACCCTGGTACCCCTGGAGCCTCGGGGGGGGGAGGCATCCGGACGAAGTCGGTGGAGGGTCGCTTGGGATGCGGCGCAAGGACCTCCTCGCAGGGCGGGGGCCCTGGGGTAGGGGGAGTGGGGGAGGGGAGCACCAATAAGTGTGAGGCGGTCCCGTCTCCATCGTGGGGTGAGTGGGCGGGGCCTCGCTTTCGGTCCCGGGGGGGGGGGTGGGTTCTCTACCAAATCTAACAAGCGGCCGGGTCACGGGGGAGGGTGGTTCGGGACTAACAACAAAGGGGGGGTCTCCGATAACTCTGCAAAAACGAGATGACGGGCGCGTCGTGCACAAGCACTACGCGGAAGGGGCGGGGTATGGCAGGTCGGGGGCGGGGGGCGTGGCGACGGGGGGCAAGAGGGGGGTAGTGCGGGGTGGGGTGGGGGCGGGGGGGGATGCCGGGGGGGCCGGAGGCCCGCCCGGGCGGGGGGGGCCGGCCCATAAAGTTCCAATAGGGCTCGCCCGGCACGGGTGTGGTGCACCTACGGGCGGGGGGTCGCCGGCCCAGCGTCAGGAGCGGGAGTGCCAGCCCGGGGGGGGTTGGAGCGGGGCACCCCCCCGCCGCGAGCGCGCGGAGCGTCGGGGCGGGCGGGGGAACCGGGGGGTGGGCGGGGCCGGCGGGGGGGGGGGGGGGGACGCGGGGGGGTGGGGGGCGGGGCGCGGCCATTTATATATGGGGGGGGTCGCGCGGTAGTCTGTGCGGCAACGGGCCGTGGGGCGGGCTTGAGTGGGCGCGTTCCAGTCGGGGTATCCCGCTCTGGGTAGGGGTCCCGCGCGTCAGGGGGTAAGCGAAATGGGTGGAGGGGGAGGGCGGGCCGAGCGGCCGTCAGCCCCTCCGCGTGGGAGCGCGGGCGGGGGGCGCACCCGGTCTGTGGGACGCTGGTGGGTCCTACCCGGCGGGGGACGTCCCAGGGCCGGGCCGCGCCCCTCAGGAGCTGGGGTGGGGGGTAGTCGCGTGGTGCGTTGGGGGACAAAGGGGGCAAACACAAAAGATAGTGGGCAGCTGGGGGGGGGTGGGGGGGGGGGGGGTATTGGGGGGCGGGATGGCGGCCAAAGTGGCTCTCGCCACATAACTTGCGGGCGCTGGGCGCGTGAGGGTTTAAAGGCTCAGAACTGGGTGAGCGGGACTGCCCCCGCCGGGGTGCACTCACAATGCAGTCGCGGAGGAGGGGGTGGCGGGGGGCCTGGCAAGGAGCGGGGGGTGGGGGCTCCCGGTGGGGGGGAGGGTCGGGAGGGGGGGGGGCATGGGCATCACGCTGGCGGAGGGGGGGGCACCAAAAAACTCGACGGGGCGGGATGGGGGGGCGTGACTCCGATGGCGGGTGGGGGGCGTGTTTGGTGTCGCGAGGAGGGATAGGGGGGGTGACCGTAAGAGACCGCCACTCGCGGCCCACGGGCACTCCTAGACGCCGGTGGCGGGTGGCGCCAGGGGTCGGCGGGGTAGCGGTCGGGGGGGGGGGGACAATCAGGGCCCGGACTATCCTATGGGGGCGCAGCCAACGGCGCAGGGAGCATAGGGCGGGGGCGCCCGGGGGCCCAAGCGCGGATCCCATTGAAAAAGAGAGGGGGGGGGGTGGTCGCCGCAGGATAGGTGGCCTCTGATCCGGCGGGGGACCGAGCCTCGGGGTGGGTGGACGGGCCCCGCGGGGTCGCCCCTGATAGTGCGGTCCTCCCCTCAGTGACCGGGCGGGGGGGGGCGGGGGGGGCGGGACGCCGGTGAGGTGAGCTCTGGGGGCTGGGGTGAGGCGAGGCGCGGGTACGGGGGGTGGCTCTTGACCGCGCATGGGGGGGGGGCGGGCCGGGGGACCGAACGACGGCATTGGCGCGGGTCGGGTGGCGCAGGCCAGTGGTGGGGGCGGGGCGCGGGCGCGGTGGGGTCGGCAAAGACTCCCCAGGAACGAAACGGGGTCCACACGACGTGACCATGACCGGTTGCGGGGTGGAGGGATAGGAGGGGCGGTCGGGGGCCGCGACCAGGCGTCGGGCCTCACATGAGATCAAGCGTCCAGTCACGGGGCACTTCACGGGGGCTCGATGGCGGGGGGGGGAGGGGGGGGGGGCGGCCATCGGTTGGCGGCGGCGCCACGGGGGCGCGGGTACTCGCGAAACGACGTAGGGGTGGGGGGGGCAGGGGATAGGGGGGGCGGGGGGGAGGGCGGCGCGGCATACTTCCGGCCCTGGCAAGGGGGCCCCGCGGGCGGCGGGGGAGGTTGGGGCGGGGGCACGCCCCCCCAAGGGGGGACATGCTTGGGGACAGGGGCAGGGCGGTATGGCGGGGGGCCCTCACTCTGCGCTACTGGGGTACAGGGACAGTGGGGGGGTGGGAACGGGAACGGCGGCCTTGAGGAGGGGCGGAGTCTTACTAGTAGGGAGGGGCGGCGTGCCAGGCAGGGGCGGGGGGAAATAGCCCCGCCCGTCTCAGTGAATGGAGAGGCAATCAATGAAGTCGCCAGGTGGGGGATGGGGCGGGTTGGGGGTTTAGGATTGGCGCGCGAGGGGGACGCGGGTTGGCGAACTCGAGTCCTGCGGCGACACACCACCTCTGCTGGCAGAGCAGGGTGGGGGGGGGTACACGGGCCAGAGCCATCTGCGGAAGGTGACGGGCGCGAAGGGGGGGTCCGGGGGCGTGGGGGGGGGGATTGTGGACCTGGGGGTGATAAATCCGAGGGGGTGCGCGATCACCGCTTGCCAAGGAGGGAACAAGGGGGACCGGCCATAATAGGAGGGCGGCGTGCGCGACTCATGGCGAGGAGACCAGGGGGATCGCAAAAGCGCGGTATTGGGAGGGGGGCGGTCGGGGAGTTGTGGGGGGGGAGTGGGGGGGGGGGTGGCGGGGGGACTTAAAGCGGCGGGGACCTCCGTGGGGAGGGGGTGCCTGGCAATCCCCAGCGGGGGGGTCCGAGGGGGACCGTGGGGTACCCCACGCGTACCGTGGAGTGGCACCCACTTTACACTGCAGCCGGGTTGGGGGGGTAGGGGACGAACGGATGGGGAGGAGGGTGGGGTTGGGACGTGTGTCGAGTTGCCCGCGGCCGCCGCTGGGGCGGCGTCAGAGGCAGGTCGGGGGCGGGAGATGGGGGGGGGGGACCCAGAAGTCCCGAACGCGAGGGGGCGGGTAAAGGGGTGGGATCGGGCGAATCGGCGCCTGGTAGGCCTGGGGTCGGGGGGGGGGGGCAGAGAGGTGGGGGGCTCACCCCCGCTGTGGGACGTATGCGGCGGCTACAAGGGTAGGTAGGCGAGAGGGCGGGGGGGGGCGGGCGTCAGTGGCCCATAAACGGGCTGGGGCGCGGGCGCCCACCCTCCGTGGTCCCCCAAACGCGGCGACGTCCCGGGGGCTAGTAATAGTGCCCGGGTGGTGCGGGGGGGCCGGGAGAAAGGCGGTGGCGTATCTTGGGGGGCCAACAAGATCGGCGAAGACTGAAGCGGACGTAGAGGTACCGGGGGTGCGGCACAAGGTGCCCCCGGCGCACCGCCCTCCGCGCGGGGGGGCATGGGGGGAGGGGGGGAATCGGGCGGTGGGCGAGGGCGCGCATAGGGCCGCGTGGGGAAAGAGTAGGGGGGTCGTGGACGGCGTGGGTCAGTGCCGGAGGGCGCGTGCTCAAACGAACATCCTATTTTTAAAATTCAGAAGGAGTTATAGGGGTGGGACATCCCTGCGGAGAGCGCGGACGCAAGAGCCTAGCGGCCCCAAGGTGGCGGTACGGAGGGGGGGGGGGTGAGGGGGGGGGCTCCGGGGGGGAGGGCACGCCAGCGGGACCGCATGGGGTACGGGGAACAGGGGGGGGGCGCTGGGGGCACCCGGGTGTGCGATTAGGGCGGGGGGAGTGCCACGGAGGGTGCGTCGGGTTCTTCGCAACCGGGTGGCATGAGCGCGGGCCGGGTGCGGGGTGGGTGGGGGGAGCGGGGCGAGGGGCACGGGGGTCGCGAGTGGGGGTCGGGGGGGTGCGGGGGAGGGGGGGGGTGGTGGGACCTGCGGCTCTTGGGGGCAAGAAGGGCCCGGGTGGTAGGGGGCGGGCCGCGTGCCGGGGGAACCCCGGGCGGTCCCTGGTGGGCGAGCAAGGAGCGGGGTCCTAACGCAGTGAATGTGGCGCCTGGGTGGGGGAGGCAAAGTCACATATTAACGGGGGGTGCACCTGTCCCTCGCAGTGGGGCTGCCGAGCGGGACATCTGGGGGGGCGCAGTGGGGGGCGGACGGCCCTCGGTCCGTCCGTTGAGGGGAGGGTCCGGATAGGGGGCCCTATCGGCAGGGGCGGGATGACCGGGGAGGGGGGGGAGGGGTGGGGGGTCGGGGGTTTGGTGGAGGTAGGGGGGGTGGGGTGGGGGGGGCAGGGGGGGAGGGTGGCAACCCGTCGCGGGGGGGGTTGGGATGCCGCGGCGAGGGGGGGGGGAGGGGGGGAGGGGCGGAGGCGGGGGTTGGCCATGAACGGAACTTCCGCGCCCATGGTGGGGGGGGGGGGCGGTGGGGGGTGGGGGAGACGCGGGTGGTGGGGGCGGGACGGCGAGAATGAAAGAGGTAGGGCCCTCCGCGGAGCCGGGTGGCACGGATCGGGCCTGGGTCCGTCGCGCGGGCGTTCGGCAGGGGGGGGGGGGGGTCTGGGGGGGCGAGGGGGGGGAGGGGTCGCGTGTGGGGTGGGGGTGCGGGAGTGGGGGCAAGTAGCGCGGCGCGGACGGGGGTGGCCGGGGGGGGGGGTGGGGGGGGGAACGGGACCGGGGGCAGGAGGGGGCACGCGGGGGCAGAATAGCGCGCGACGGTCGGGCTCGAGCCTGGGTACAGGGGGGGGGAGCGGGGGGAGAGAAGGTCAGGGCAGGGGGTCGTGGGGGAGGGGGAGCTCACGACGGGGAGGTTAGACTCACATACCTTCCGGGGGGGGGTGGCCGGGGCGCGGGAGGGCAGTCTAGGGAGGGAGGTCGCGGTGTGTGGGCGGGGTGCGGGTGGGGGCCGGAGGGGCAGGCTAGGGGAGACGGGGGGTCACATTGTGTCGGTCGGCCGGTTAGTGGGGAACAGGTGTCCGCGGGGGGGTGGGGGCAGGGGGGCGGGGGGTGGGGCGGGGACTGCGGGGGAGTGGCGAGGCGGAGGGACATCGGGGGGGGGGGGTAGTGTCGGAGCTATGGGGGGGGGAGCCCATCATAGAATGCGGGCGCCACCTATCGGAGGGGTGGCACCGGTGCGGTTGGATGGGAGGACCCTCCGGGGGCGGCGGGCAGGGGGAGGGGTCGCGGACGCTGCCTGGGCGCTAGGGCGGCGGTGGGGATGGGGTACCGGGAACCTCCGTCGTTTGGGGGGGGTGGAGTGGGTTGGGGGGGGGGGGGGAGGGGGGTGGGCGGGTCTGCGCCGGGGTTCACGGGCACCGTGGGGCCGGGCGTGGACCGGTCCGGGGGGACCGCTTCAAACAACACGTGCATGGCATAAAGCGCATGCGATAGGTCGGCGCCACCCGAAACCAGCACTTTTCCGTTTGGGCGCCGCTCCCCCCCCCCTCCCGGGGTACGGGCGGATGTACCGAAATTTCCCCCCGCTCCCCCCCTCCCCACACACCCCCCCTCCTTGGCCCGCCTGGGCGGATATAGGGGGGGGGGTCACGGGTTGCCTCAGTGATGGCGGCCCCGAAGGTTCCGCAGCGGTGCGGGGCCCCCGGCATAGCCAGCTCGCTAGTCTTCACGACGTGGACGGGCCCCGCGGCTGGGCCGTGGTGGGGTTTACTGGGTGGAGATTCTGGGGCAACCCGCACCGGGTGACGTGTGAGTGGTGGTCGCCCGGGGAGGGGGAGGCCTCGATATGCTCCGTCAAACCCGCTGGCCCAGCGCACCCACCCCCTGGCGGGGGGGCCCGCCTCCCGCGCCCCAAAATAGCGCCACAAACTGATCCCTTAGTGGGGGGGCCCAGCCCCCTCAGAAGGGAAGAAACCTCGGGGCTCACCGGACCCCCCGTCGCAAGCGCCCCGACACACCCGCAGGAGCGATCCCCCACTCGTGGACCCGCGGGCGCTCCGTCGGCAAGAGGGGTAGTCGTCCCACCCCCCGGCGCATGAACGGTAAGCAAACGAACGGGCGGGAGGGAGTAGTCGCGTTTTTTGGGCCACGCTTTGCGCTTGAGCTGGCTCGATAAGATATAAGAGTGTTGATCCGACAGCTTTAAGCGGGTCTTCGAAGAGCTTATCTATATTTCACCCATGACTGTCAACTGCTACTGATCTCACATGAAGAGCTAGTACCCCCCTGCTTGCCCGAAAGGACACTCCAAATCTTGTTTAACAGCTCACAAATTCCCACACTCCCACTAAACAACACCACTCACACACACACACACTCCGATCTCCAACCACACAGGATCCGGATTCTTCTTATGGGTCTGTTATAGACACCTATAACGGTTGCAATCACACACGGGTATAACCCGTACAGGGATGCACATTAGGAATGCAAGCCAGGGTGCAAACTGTCACTCACACAAGCAGACAGACACACACACAAACACGCACACAGACACACACACACACACACACACGCACACACACACACACACAAACGCACACACTGATCAACAGCTGTGAGAACAGTTGTGAAACATCAGCCAACCACAAACTGACAGTGAGGGCAGACTGGGGAGAAGAGATAAAGAATACCAAGGAAACAGCAAAGAGGATGGAGAAGTGGTTGTGTGTGGTGAGGAGGAGAGGGAAGTAGTGGCAGGGGAAAAGTGTGTGTGTGTGTGTGTGTGTAACAGTGTGTGTGTGCGTTTGTGTGTGGGTGTGTGATGGAAGACAATTTTTTCGTTATTTCTTGTCAGTTTCTAGCAATAGGAATCCGA
>JBAMIH010000167.1:0-62321 GCA_038501795.1 Pseudopleuronectes americanus
ACACACAACAAACAACAACACACAAAACAACACAAACACAACAAAACAACACAAACAACAAACAACACAAACACAAAACACAAAACAACACAAACACAACAAAAACACAACAACAAACACAAACACAACAAACAAAACACAAAACAACAAACAACACAAAACAACAACAAACAAAACACAATCAACAACACAAAAACAAACAAAACACAAACAAACAACAAACACAACAAAACACAAACAACAAAACAAACAACAACAACACAACACAAACAACAAAACACAACAAAACAACAACAAACAAAACAACAAACAACAACACAAAACAAAACACAACAAACACAACAAACAACAAACAACAACAAACAAACACACACAACAACAAACAAACACAACAACAAACACAACAACAAACACAACAACACAACAACACAAAACAACAAACACAAACACAACAAACAAAACAACACAAAAACAACAAACAACAACACAAACAACAAACAAACACAAACAAACACAACAACACAACAAACAACAACAAACAAACAAACACAACAACAAAACACAAACACAACACAACAACAAACACAAAACAACAACACACAAACACACAACACAACAACAAACAACAAAACACAACAAACAACAAACACAAACACAACAAACAACAAAACACAAACACAACAACACAAAAACAACAAACAACACACAACAAAACACACAAAACAACACAAACAACACAAAACACAAAAAACAACAACACAACAACACAAACAACAACACAAAACAAACAACAAACAAAACACACAACACAAACACAACAAACAAAAAATCAACAACACAACAACACAACAAAACAACAAAACAAACACAAACAACAACACAAACACAACACAACAAAACAACACAAACACAACAACAATCAACAAACACAACACACAACAACAAACACAACACAACAAAACACACAACAACACAAACACAAAACAACAAACACACAAACACAACACAAACACAACAACAAACAACACAACAAAACACAAACACAAAAACACAACACAAACAACACAAACAACAAACAACACAAAACAACAACACACAACAAACAACAAACACAACAAAAACAACACAAAAACAACACAACAACAAACACAAAACAACACAACACAACAACAACAAAACAACAACACAAAAACACAACAAACAAACAACACAACAACACACAAACAACACAAAAACACAAAACAAAAACACAACAACAACAACACAAAAAACACAACAACACAACAACACAACAAACAAACACACAAAACAACACAAAACAAACAACAACACAACAAAACAACACAAACAACAAAACACAACAACACAACAAACAACATCAAAACACAACAAACAACAACACAACACAAACAAACACAAACACACAAACAACACACAAAACAACAAAACACAACAACAACACAACACAAAAACAACACAAACACAAACAACACAACAAACACAAAACAAACAACACACAACAAACAAAACAAAAACACACAACACAAACAAACACAACAACAAAAACACACACAACACAAAAACAACACAACACAAACAAACACAACAAAACAACACACAACAAACAACACAAAACACAAACAACACAACAAACAACACAAAACACAACACAACAACAAACAAAACACAACAACAAAACACAAACAAACAACAAACAACAACACAAAACACAACACACAACAACACAACAAACACAAACAAACACAACAAACAACACAAACAACAAACACAAACACAATCAAAACAAACAACCACACAAACAAACACAACAAACACAAACACAACAAAACAACACAAAACAACAAACACAACAACACAACACAAAACACAACACAAAACACAACACACAACACAAACAACAACAAACAAAAAACAACACAAACAACACAACAAAAACACAACACAACAAACAACAACACAAACAACACAACAACAACAACACAAAACAACAAACACAAACAAAACAAACAACAACACACAAACACACAACAAAACACACAACAAACAACACAAAACACAAACAACAACACACACAACACAAAACAACAACACAAAACAACACAAAATCACAACAACACAAACACAACACAACAAACACAACAAACAACAAACACAACACAACAACAAACACAAACAACAACAACACACACAAACACAAAAACAACACAAACACAAACACAACAAACAACACAACAAACAACAACACAAACACAAAAAACACACAACACAACAACACAAACACAACAAAAACAACAACACACAAACAAAACAACAACAAACAAACACAACAAAACACAAACACACACAACAAAACAACAAACACACAACAACACAACAAAAACACAACACAACAACAAAACACAACAACAAAACAAACAACACAACAACAAACAACACAAACACACAAAACAACAAACAACACAACAAACAACAAACACACAAACCACAAAAACACACAAACAAAACAAACACAACAAACAAACACACAAACAACAACAACAAACAAAAACAACACACAACACAAACAACAACAAAACAACACAAAAAAACACAACAACAAACAAACAACAAACAACACACAAACACAAACAACACACAAAAACAACACACACACAACAACACAAACACAACAACACAAAACACAACACAACAAACACAAACAACAACACAAACACAAAAACAAACAACAACAAACAACAAACAAAACAAACACACAAAACAACAACAAAACAAAACACAACAAACACAAACACAAACAACAACACAAACACAACAAACACAACAAAACAAACAACACACAAACAACAACAACAAACACAAACAAACACAACAAACAAACACAACACAACAAAACACAAAAACAAACACAACAAAACACAAACAACAAAACAAAACACAACAACACAAAACAAACACAAACAAACAAAACAACAAACAAACACAAAAACACAAACAACACAAACAACAACACAACACAAAACAACAACACAAAACAACAAAACAACACACAAAAAACACACAACAACAAACAACACAAAAACAACAACAAACAACACAAACAACACAAACACAAAACAAACAACAACAAAACACACAAACAACACAACAAAACACAAACAACACAAACAAACAACAACACACAACAAAAACAAACAACAACAAACAACAAACACAAACAAACAACAACACAAACAACAACAAAACACAACAAAAACACACAACACAACAAAAACACAAAACAACACAAACACAACAAACACACAACAAAACAACAAACAACAAACAAACACAAAAACAACAACACAAAACAAAACACAACAAACACAAACACACAACACAAAACAACAAAACAAACACAACAAAACAACACCAACAACAACAAAACACAACAAACAACACAACACAAAACAAAACAACACAAACAACAAAACAACAAAACAAAACAAACAACAAACACACAACACAACAAAACACAAACAACACACAACACAAAAACAACAAAACAACAAACAACACAAACACAAAATCAACACAACACACAACAACAAACAATCAAAACAACAACACAAACAACAACAAACAACACAAACAAACAAACAACAAACAAACAACAACACAAACAACACAAAACACACAAACAAACAACAACACAACAAACAACAAAAACACAAACAACAACAAAACAACACAACAAAACACACAAACAAACAACAAAACATCAACAAAACACAACAAACAACAAACAAAACACACAAAACACAACAAACAAAAACAACAAACACAAACAACAAACAAAAACAACAAACAAAACAAACACAACAAACAACAAACAAACACAACAACAAACAACAACACAAAACAAACACAACAAAACAACAAACAAAAACACAAAACAACACAAACAACAACAAAAACACAAACAAAACACAACAAACAAAACACAAAACAACAAACACACAAACAAAACAACACAACAACAAACATCAACAAAACACAACACAACAAACACAAACAAACAACACAAAACACAACACACAACAAAAACAACACAAAACAACAAAAAACAACAAACAACAAAACACAAACAACAAAACACACAAACAACACAACAAAACAAAACAACACAAACAACACAAAACAAACAACACAAACACAAACACAAACACAAACAACAAAAAACAAACACACACAAAACACAAACAACAACAACAAACACACAAACAACAAACAAAAACAACAACAAACAACAAACACAAAACAAAACAACACAACAAACACAAAAACAACACAACAACAACACAACAAAACACAAACAACAAAAATCAAACACAACAAACACAAACAACAACAAACAACAAAAACACAACAAAACACAAACACAAAACAAACAACACAACAACAACAAAAAACAAACAACACAACAACACAACAAACAAACACAACAAACAACACAAACACAAAAACAACAACAACAACACAAACAACACAAAACAACAAACACAAAACACAACAAACAATCACAAAACACAACAACAAACAAAACAAAACACAAACAAACACACACAAACAAACAACAAACACAAACAACACACAAACAAAAACACAACAAACACAACAACAAACAACAAACACACAACACAAAACAAACACAACAAAACAAACAAAACACAACACAACAAACAACAAAACACAACACAAACACAAACAACAACAACAAAACAAACAACAAAACACAAACAACACAAACAACAAAAACACAAAACAACAAACAACACACAACACAAACACAACAAACACAACAAAAACAACACAAACACAAAAACAAAACAAACACAACAACAACACACAAAACAAAAACAACACAAACAACAAACACAACAAACACAACAAAACAAACAAAAACACAACAACAACAAATCAAACACAAACAACAAACACAACAAACAAAAACAACAACAAACACAAACACAACAACAAACACAAAACAAACAAACAACACACAACAAAACAAACACAAACAACAACAAAACACAACACAACAACACAACACAAAAACAACAAAACAAACAACACAAAAACACAACAAACAACAACAACAAACAAAAACAAACACAACAAAAACAACAAACACAACAAAACACACAAACAACAACAACAAACAAACAACAACAAACACAAAAACAAACAACAACACAAAACACAAAAACAACAAACACAAACACAAACAAACAAAAACACAAAACAAAACACAACAAAAACACAACACAAACAAAACAAAACAACAAACACACAAACAAACAAAAACCAACAACACAAACAAAACACAACAACAAAAAACAACAAACAACACAACAAAACAAACACAACAACAACACAACAAACAACAAAACAAACACAAAACAAACAACACAACAAAACAACAACAAACAAAAACAAAACAAAAACAACAAAAACAAACAAAAACACAATCAACAAACACAAAACAACAAAAACACACAAAACAAAAACACAACAAAACACAAACAAAACAACAAAACAAACAAACAAAACACAACAACAAAACAACAAACAACAACAAACACAAACAAAACACACAACAAACAAAACAACAAAACAAACAAACAAAACAACACAACAAAAACAACAAAACAAAAAACAACACAACAAAAACAAACAAAACAAACACAAACAAACAACAAAACAACAAAACAAAAACACAAAAACAACAAAACAAACAAAAACACAACAAACAACAAACACAAACACAAAACACAACAAAACAAAAAACAAACAACAAAAACAACAAACAAAACACAACAAACACACACAAAACAACAAAAACAAACAACAAACAAAAAACACAAACAACACAACACAAACAAACAAACACAACACAAAACACAAACAAAACACAACACACAACAAAACAACAAACAAAAACACAAACAACAAAACAAACAAAACAACAAACACAAAAAAACACAACAAACACAACAAACAAACACAAAACAAAACACAAACAAAACAACAAAAAACACAAAACAAACAACACAAACAAACACACAACAAACAAAACAACAAACACAAAAACACAACAACACAAACACAACAAAACAACAAAAACAACAAACAACAAACACAAAACAACACAACAAAACAACACAACACAAAACAAACAAAACAAACAACACAAAAAACACAACAAACAACAAAACAACACAAACAAAACACAAACAACAAACAAACAACAAACAAAACAAAAAACACAACAACAAACAAAACACAACAACAACAACAAAAAACACAAAAACAACAAACAAAAAACACAAACAACAACAAAACAACACAAAACAAACAACACAAACAACAAAACAACAAAACAAACACAACACAAAAACAACAACACACAAAAACAACAAACAAAACAAAACACAACAAACAAACAAAACAACAACAAACAAACAACAAACACAAAAACACAAAACAACAAAACAACACAACAAAAACAAACAACAAAAACAACAAAACACACAAACAACAAAAACAAACACACAAAACAAACAACAAAACAACAACACAAACACAACAAAAACAAACAAACACAAAAACAAACAAACACACAACAAACAAAACAAACACAAACAAACAACACACAAAACAAACAAAACAACAAAACAACACAACAAACAAACACAAAACAAAAACACAACAAAACAACACAACACAAAACAACAAACAAAAAAACAACACAAACAAACAATCAAACAAAAACAACAAAACACAAACAACAACAAAACACAACAAACAAAACACAAACAACAAACAAAACAACAAACACAACAAAACACACAAACAACAACAACACAACAAAAACAACAAAAACACAAACAAACAACAACAAACAAACAAACACACAAACAAAAACAACAAAACAAACAACAAACACAACACAAAAAACAAAACACAAACAACACAACAAACAAACACAAAAAACAACACAAACAAAAAACAAAACACAAACAAAAACACAAAACAAACAACACAAAAAACAAACAAACAACAAACAACAAAACAACAAAACACAACAAAAACAAAACAACAAAAACACAACACAACAAACAACAAAAACACAAACAACACAAAAACAACAAAAACACAACAAACAAAAACACAAACACAACAACAAACAACAAACAACAAACAAAACACAACAACAAACACAAACAACACACAACAAACAAAAACACAAAAACAACAACAAACAAAACAAAAACACAAACAACAACAAAACAACACACAAAACAAAAACAACAACACAAAAACAAACAACACAAACAACACAACAAACACAAACAACACACAACAAAAAACAACAAAACAACACAAACAAAACACAAACAACAAAAAAACAAAAACACAAACAAAACACAAACAAACACAACAAAAACAAAACAAAACAACACAACAAAACAAACACAAACAACAAACAAAACAAAACAACACAAAACAACAAACACAAACAACAAAACACAAACAAACACAAACAACAAAAACACAAACAAACAACAAACAACAACACAACAAACACAACAAACACAAAACAAACAACAACACAACAAAAAACACAACACACAACAAACAAACACAAACAACAAACAACAAAACAAAAACAACACAACAAACACAAAACAACAAACAAAACAACAAAACAAAACACACAAACAAAACAAACACAAACACAACAACACAAAAACAAAACACAACAAAACAACACAACAACAAAACAAACACAAAACACAACAAACAACAAACAACACAACACAAAACACAAAACAAAAACAACAAACACACAAAACACAACAAAACAACACAAACACAAACAACAAAAAACAACACAAACAACAAAACACAAACAAACAACAAACACAAACAACACAACAAAACAACAAAAAAACAAAACAAACACAACAACAAACACAAACAACACAAAACACACAAACAAACAACAAAACAAACACACAAAACAACAAACACAACAACAAAAAACAAACAACACAAACAACACAACAAACACAAACACAACAACACACACAACAAAAACAACAACAAACACAAAAAAACAACAACAAAACAACAACAAACAACACAAAACAACAAAAACAAACACACAAAAACAAACACAAACAACAAACAAACACAAAAACAAACACACAACAAAAACAACAACACAACAAACAACAACAAAACAACAAACAACAAAACAAACACAAAAACAACACAAAACAAACAACAAAACAAACACAACAACAAACAAAACAAACAACAAACAACAACAACAAACAACAAACAAACACAACAAAAACACACACAAACAAAACAACACAAACAACAACAAACAAACAAACACACAAAACAACAAACAAAAACACACAACAACACAAACAAAACAAAAACAACACAACAAACAAAACACAACAACAAACAACAAAACAACAAACAACACAACAACAAAACACAAAACACAACAAAACACACAAACAACAACAAAAACAAACAACAACAAACACACAAAACAAACACAACAACAAAACAAAACAAACAACAAACAAACAACAAAAACACAAAACAACACAAACAACAACACAAACAAAACACAACAACAACAACACAAAACAAACACAAAACAACAACACAAACAACAACAAAACAAACAAACAACAACAAAACACAAAACAACAAAACAAACAAACAACAAACAACACAAAACAACAAAAACAACACAAAACAAACAACAACACAAAACAACACAACACACAAACAAAACACAAACAACACAAAACACAAAACAACACAACACAACACAACAAAACAAACAAAAACAACACAAAAAAACACAACAAACAAAAACAAACAACAAACACAAAACAAACAAAACAAACACAACAAAACAAACAAAAACAAACAACAAACAACACAAACAACAAACACACAAAACAAACAACAAAAAACAACACAACACAACAACAAAACACAAACAAACAAACACAAAACAACACAACAAAAACACACAAACACAAACAAAACAACAAACAACACAACAAAAACAACAAACACAAACAAACACAAAACAACAACACAAAACAAACACAAACAACAAACAACAAAAAACAACACAAACACAAACAAAACAACAACACAAACACAAAAACAAACACAACAAACAACAAAACAAACACACAAACAAAAACAAACAAAAACACAACACAAACAAACACAAACAACAAAACAACACACAACAAACAAACAACAACAAACAAAACACAACACAACAACAAACAAAACAACAACAAAACACAAACAAACACAAAACAACACAAACAAAAACAAAACACAACAAACAACAAACAACAAAAACACAACACACAAACAAAAACAACAACACACAAACACAAAACAAAACAACAAACACAAAAACAAACAACAAACAACAACACAAAAAACACAACACAAAAACAACACAAAACACAAAACAAACAAAACAACACAAAACACAAACAAACAAAAACAAACAACACACAAAACAACACAACAAACAAAAAACAACACAACACAAAACAAACACACAACAAACAACAACAAAACAACACAACAACAAAAAACAAAACAAACACAAAACAACAACACAAAAAAACAACACAAAACAACAAAACAAACAAACAAAAACAACAACAACACAAAACAAACACAAACACAAACAAACAAAACAAACAACAACACAACAAACAAAACACAACACAACAAAACACAAACAACACAACAACACACAAAACACAACACAACAAACACAACAAACAAACAAACACACAACAAAAACAAACACAACAACACAAAACAAAAACACAACAAAACAACAACAAACAAACAACAACAACAAACAACAACACAAACAACAAAACAACAACAACACAAACAACAAAACAACACAAACAACAACAAACACAAACAACAACAAAACAACACAACAAACACAAAAACACACAACAAAAAACAAACAAAACAACACAAACAACAAACAAACACAAAACAAAACACAACAAACACAACAACACAAAACAAACAACACAACAAACACAAAACAACAAAACACAACAAACAAACAACAAACAACACAAACACAACAACAAAACAAAACACAAACAAACAACACAAAACACAAACAAAACAACAAACACAACAAACAAAACAACAAACAAACAACAAAACAACACAAAACAAACAACAAACAAAAACAAAACAAACACAACAACACAAACAACACAAACAAAACAACAAAACACAACACAAACAACACAACACAAAACAACAACAAAAAACAACACAACACAAAACAAACAACAACAACAAAACAACACAACAAAACAAAAAACAAACAACAACAAACACAAACAAACAACAAACACAAACAACACAACAAACAAAACACAAACAACAAAACAAACAACAACAAACAACAAACAACAAAACAAAACACAACACAACAAAAACAAACACAAACAAACAAAAACACAAACAACAAACAACACAACACAAACAAACAAAACAAACACAACAAACAAAAACACAACACAACAACAAAACAACAAAAAACAACACAACAACAAACACACAAACAAACAAACACAACAACAAACACAACACAAACAACAAACAAAAAAACAACACAAACACAAACAACAAACAACAAACAACACAAAACAAACAAACAACACAAAACAAACAAACAAAAACAACACAAACAACACAAACAACAAACAAACAACACACAACACACAAAACAAACACACAAAACAACACAAACACAACAACAACAAACAACACAACAACACAACAAACACAAACAAAACACAACAAACAAAACACAACAAAAACAACACAACAAAACACACACAAACAAAACAACAACACACACAACAAACAAAACACAACAACAAAACAACAAACAACAAACAACAACAACAAACACAAAACAACAAAAACAACAACACAACAAACAACACAAACAACAAACACAAAAACAAAACAAAACAACAACAAACAACAAACAAAACACACACAACAACAAAAAACAACACACAACAACAACACAAAACAACCACAAACAAACACAACAAAACAACAACAACACAAACACACAACACAAACAAAACAACAAACAACACAACAAAACAACAACAAACACAACAACACAACACAAAACACAAACACACACAAACAACAAAAACACACAAAACAACACAAACAACAACAACAAACACAACACAAACAAAAACAACAAACAACAAACAACACACACAACAAAACACAAACAAAACACAAACACAAACAAAAACAACAAACACAACAAACAAAACAACAAAACACAAACACAACAAACACAACAAAACAACAAACAAAAACACAAACAAACAACACAAACAAAACACAACAACAAACAAAAAACAAACAACAACAAACACAACAAAACACAACAAAAAACAAAACACACAACACAACAAAACACAAAACACAAACAACAAACAAACAACAACACAACAAAACAAACAAAACAACAACACAACAAAAAACACAAACACACAACACACAACAAACAAAACACAACAACACAAACACAACACAAAAACAAACACAAACAACACAACAAACACACAACAACACAAAAACAACACAAACAACACAAACAACAACACAAACAACAACACAAAACAACAAACAACAACAAACAAAAACAACACAAAACAACAAAACAACAAAACAACAAAAACAACAAACAAACAAAACACAACACAAAACAACAACAAACAACAACAACAAACACAACAAACAACACAACAAAAACAACACAACAAACAACAAAAACAACAAAACAAACACAAAACAAACAACAAACACAAAAACAACAACAAACAACAAACAACACAAACAAAACAAAAAACACAAACAACAACAAAACAACAAAACAACAAACACAACACAAACAACAAAACAAACAACACAAAAACAAAACACACAACACAAACAACAAACAAAACAACAACAACAAACACAACAAAACACAAAAAACACACACAACAAAACAAACAAAAACAAACAAACAAAAACAAACAAAACAACACAAACAAAACAAACACAACAAACAAAACAAACAACAAACACAACACAACAACAAAACAAACACAAAACAACAACACAAAAAACAAACACAACAACAAAAACAAACAACAAACAAAACAAACAAAACAAACAAAAACACACAACAAACAACAAAACAAAAACACAAAAACAACAACACAAAAACAACAAACAAACAACAAACAAAACAACAAACAAAACACAAACAACAAACAAAAAACACAAACACAAAACAACAACACAACAAAACAAAACAAACACAACAAACAAAACAACACAAAACAACAACAAAACAACAACACAACAAACAACAACACAACAACAAAAACACAACAACAAACACAACAAAACAAAACAACAAAAACAACACAAAACACAACAACAAACAACAAAAACAAACACAAACAAAAAACAACACAAAAACAACAACAAACAACAACAAAACAAACACAACAAAACAAACACACCAAACACAAACAACAACAAACACAACAACAAACAACAAACAAAACACAACAAAAAAACAACACAAAAACAAACAACAAAACAAACACAAAACAACAACAAAACAACAAACAACACAAAACACAACAAAACACAAACAACACAAAACAACAAACACAACAAACAACACACAAACAACAAAACAACAACACAACAAAACAACAAACAAACAAACACAAACAACACAAACAAACAACAAAAAACACAAAACAACACAAACACAAACAACAACAAAACAAACACACAAACAAAAAACAACAACAACAACAAAACACAAACAAAACAACAAACACACAACACAAACAAAACACAACAAACAAACACAACAAAAACAACACAAAACAAACAACACAACAAAACAACAACAACAAAAAACAAACACAACACAAAAACAACAAACAAAACAAACACAAACAAACACAAATCAAAAACAACAAACAACAAACAACAAACAAACAAACACAAAAACAAAACAACAAAACAAACAACAAAAACAAACAACACAACAAACAACAAACAAACACAAACAAAAACAACACAAACAACACAACAAAAACACAACACAACAAACAAAACAACACAAAACACAAACAAACAAACACAAACAAAAACACAAACAAACAAAACAAAAACAACACAAACAACAAAACAAAACAAACACAACACAAACAAACAACAAACAAACAAAACACAAAACAACAAACAAACAAACACAAAAACAACACAACAAACAAAACAACAAACAAAACAACACACAAACAAACAAAAAACAAACAACAAACACAACAACAAAACAACACAACACAACAAACAACAAAACAACAAACAAAACAAACAAAAACAACAAAAAAACACAAACACAAAAACAAACACACCAAACAACAAAACAAACAAAACAAACAACAAAAACAAAACACAAACAACACAAAACAACAAACAACAAACAACAACAAAAACAAACAACACAAACAAAAACACAAAACAACACAAAAACAACACAAACACAACAACAAAACAAAACAAACAACACAACAAAACAAACAACAAACACACACAAACAAACAACAAAACAACACAAACAAACAAACAAACACAAAAAAACAACAAAACACAACAACAAACAAAACAAACAACAACACAAAACACAACAAACAAACAACAAAACAACACAACAACACAAAACAACAACAACAAAACAAAAACACAAACAACAAACAAACAACACAACAAACAACAAACAACAACAAAACAAACACAACAAAACAACAAACACAACAAACAACACACAAAACAAACACAAAACAAACAAACACAAACAACAAACAAAAACACAAAACACAACACAAAACAACAAACACAACACACAAAAACAAACACAAACAAACACAACACAAAAACAAACAAAACACAAAACAACACAACAAAACAAACAAACAACAAAACAAACAACAACACAAAACAACAAACACAAACAAAACAACAAAACACAACAAACAACACAACAAAACAAAACAACAACACAAAACAACAAACAAACACAAAAACAAACAACAAAACAACACAACAAAACACAACAAACAAAACAAACAACACAAAAACAAACAAACACAAACAACAAAACAAAACAACAACACAAAACAAACAACAAACAAACACAACAAACACAAAACAAACAACAACAACAAAACACACAAAACAACACAACAAACAACAAACAAAACACAAAAACACAACAAACAAACAAACAAACACAACAACACAACAACAAAACAAACAACAAACAACAACAAACAACACAAAACACAACACAAACAACAAACAAACAAAACACAAACAACACAAAACACAACAAAACAAACACAACAACAAACACAAAACAAAACACAACAAACAACAACAAAACACAAAACAAAACAACACAACAAAAACAAAACAACAAACAAACACAAAACAAACACAACAAAACAAAAAACAACAAAAACAAACAAACACAACAAAAACAAACACAACAACAAAACAAACAACAAAACAAAACACAAACAACACAACAAACAACAAACACAACAAACACAAACAACAACACACAAACACAAAACAACAAAAACACAAACAAACAAAACAAAACACAACAACAAAAACAACAACACAAAACAAACAAACAACACAAACAACAACAAAACAACACAACAACAACAAAAACAACACACAAAACAACAACAACAACAACAACAACACAAAACAACAAACAACAAACAACAAACAACAAAACAACAAACAAAACAACAACACAAACAAAAACACAAAACAACACAACAAACACAACAAACAAACAACAAAACAAACAAACAACAAAACAAACAAAACACAACAAACAAAAACAACAAAACAAACACACAAACAAAACACAAACACAACAAAAACACAACAAAACAAACACAACAACACAACAACAAAAACAAACACACAAAAAAACAACACAACAAACACAACAAAAACACAACAACACAAAAAACAAACAACAACAAACACAAACAACACAAAACACACACAACAACACAAACAAAAACAACAACAAAACACAACACAAAACAAACACAAACAAAAAAACACAACAAACAAACAAAAACACACAACAACACAAACAACAACACAAAACAAACAAACACACAAACAACAAAACAAACAAAACACACAAAACACAACAACAAACACAACAAAAACAAACAACAACAAACAAACAAACACAACAAACAAAACAACACAAAAACAACAAACAACACAAACAAACAACAAACAACAAAAACAACACAACAAAACAAAAACACAAACAAAAACAACAAAACAACAAACAACACAAAAAAAAACACAAACAACAAAAACAACACAACAAACAACAAACAAACAACAACAAAACAAAACAACACAACAAACAAAACACAAACAACAAAACAACACAAACAAAACAAACAACACAAACAACAAAACACAAACAACAAACAAACACAAAACAAAACAACAAACAAAACAACAAAACAACAAACAAAACAACAACACAAAAACACAACAACAAACAAACAACAAACAACAACAAACAAAAACAAAACAACACAACAACAAACACAAACAAACAACACACAAAACAAACAACAAAACAACAACAAACAAACACAAAACACAACAACAAAACACAAACAAACAAAACACAACAAACACAAACAAAAACAACAAAACACAAACAACACACAAAACAAACAAAAACACAACAAAACACAACACAACAAACAACAAACAAAACAAAACAACAAACAAACAAAAAAACAACAAACAAACAACAAAAACAACAACAACAAACAAAAACAAACAACAAAACACAAAACAACAACAAAACAACACAACAAAACAAAAACACAAACAAAACAAAACAAAACACAACAACAAAACAAAAACAAACACAACAAAACAACAAACAAACAACAAACACACAAACAAAAACAACAAAACAAAAAACACACAAAACAAACAACAAACAAAACAAAACAAACAAAACAACAAACACAAACAAAACAACAAACAAACACAAAACAACAAACAAACAAAAACACAACAACACAAACAAACACAAAACAAACAAACAAACAACAAACAAACAAAAAACAAAACACAAAACACAAACAAAACAAAACAACAAACAAACAACAAAAACAAACACAAAACACAACACAAAACAACAAAACAAACAACAAACAAACAAAAACACAACAACAAACAAAAAACAACAAACACAAAAAACAACACAACAAAAACAAAACAAACAAAACAACACACAAACAAAAAACAACACAAAACAAAAACAACACAACAAAACAACAAAACAAACAACACAAAACAAAACAACAACAAAACACAACAAAACAAACAACAAACACAAACAAACAAACAAAACACAAACACAAAACAACAACAAACAACAAAACACAAACAAACAAAAACAAAAACAAACACAAACACAAACAACAACAACAAACAAAAACAACACAACACAACACAAAACAAACAACAACAAAAACAACAACAAAAAACAAACACAAAACACAACAAAACAAAAAACAACACAAAACAACAAACAACAAAAAAACACACACAAACAAAAAACACAACAACAAACAAAACAACAACACACAAAACAAACAAACAAAAACAAAACAAAACACAACAACAAACAAAACAACACAAAACAACAAAACACACAACAAACAAAACAAACACAAAACAAAAACAACAACACAAAAAACAACACAACAAAAACAACAACAACAAAACACAAAAACAACACAAACAAAACAAAAAAAACACAAACAACAACAAACAAACAACAAACAACAACACAAAAAAACACAAAAACAACAAAACAAACAAACAAACAACAACAACACAAAACAAACAAAACAACAAACACAACAAACAAACACAAAACAACACAAACACAAAAACAAAAAACACAAAAAACAACACAAAACACAAACAAACAAAACAAAACACAAAACAAAAAACAACAAACAAACACAAAAACAAAACAAACAAAAAAACAAAACACAAACAACAAACAACAACAAAAACAACAACAACAAAACAACACAACAAACAAAAACAAAACAAACAAACAACAACAAAACACAAACAAAAACAAAAAACAAAACAAAACAACACACAAAACAACAACAAAACAACAAACAAAAACAACAAACAAACACAAACAAACAAAACAACAACAAAAACACAAAACACAAACAAAAACAAACACAAAAACAACAAAAACAACAACAAAACAACAAACAAAACACAAACAACAAAACACAACAAAACAAACACAAAACAACACAAAAACAAACAAAACACAACAAACAAAACACACACAAACAACAACAAAAACAACAAAACAAAAACAACAAACAAAACAAACAAACAACAACAAAAAAACAAAAACAACACAAAACAACAACAACAAAACAAAACAAACAACACAAAACACAAAAACACAAACAAAACAACAAAACAAACAAAACAACAAACAAAAAACAAACAAAACAACACAAAACAAACAAAACAAAACAAACAACACAAAACAACAAAAACAAACAAACAAAAACAAACACAAACAAAAACAAAAACAAACAAACAACAACAAACACAAAAACAAACAAAACACAACAAAAACAACAAACAACAAAAACAACACAAAACAAAAACAAAACAACAAAACACAACAACAAAACACAAAACAAACAAACAAACACAAAACACAACAAACAAAACAAAACAACAAAACAAACACAAACAAACAACAAAACAAAAAAACACAAAACAAACACAACACAAACAACAAAACAAAAAACAACAAACAAAAACAACAAACAAAACAACAAACACACAAAAACACAAAACAACAAACACAACAACAAACAAAACAACAAACACAACAAAACAAAAAACAAACAACAAAAAACAACAAAACACACAAACAAAACAACAAAACAAACAACAACAAAACAACACAAAACAAAACAACAAACACAAAAACACACAAAAAACAAACAAAACAACAAAAACAAAACAACAAAACAACACAACAAAACAAAACAACAACAAAAACAAAAACAACAAAACACAAACAAACACAACAAAAACACAACAAACACAACAAACAAAACACAACAAAACAACAAAAACAACAACAAAAAAACAACACAAAAAACAAAACAAAACAAACACAACAAAAACAACACAAACAACAAACAAACACAAAACAAACAAACAACACAAAACAAAACAAACAACACAAAAACACAAAACAACAACAACAAACAACAAACACAACAAAAACAAAAACAACAAACACAACAAAACAACACAAACACAAAACAAAACACAACAACAAAACACAAACACAAACAAAACAAAAACACAACAAACAAAACAAAACAAACAACAAACAACAAACACAAAACAACACACAAAACAACAAACAACAAAACAAACACAACAAACAAACAAACACAAAACACAACAACACAAAAACACAAACAAACAAAACAAACAACAAACACAAACAACACAAACAAAAAACAACAAAACAAACAACAACAAAAACACACAAAAACAAACAAACAAACAACAAACACAACAACAAAACACAACAAAACAACAAACAACACACAAAACAAACAAAACAACAAAAACAACAACACAACAACAAACAAACAAAACAAACACAAAACAACAAACACAAACAACAAAACAACAAACACAACAACAAAAAACAAAAACACAACAAACAACAACAAAAACAAAACAAAAACAACACAACAAAACAAAAAAAACACAACAAAAAACAAAACACAACAAACAACAACAAACAAAACAAAAAACAACAAACAACAACAAAACACAACAACACAACAAACCACAAACAACAAAAACAACAACACAAACAAACAAAACAACAAAAACAACAACACAAACAAACACAAAACAAACAAACAAACACAACACAACAAAAAACACAAACACAAAAACACAAACAACAACAACAAAACAACAAACAACAACACACAAACAAACAAAAACAAACAACAAAACACAACAAAACAACAACAAAAACAAACACAACAAACAACAAACACAAACAAAAAACAAAACAAACAAAAAACACAAAACAACAAACAACAAAAACAACACAAACACAACAAAACAACACAAACAAAACAAAACACAAACAACAACAAAACACAAACAAACAACAAAACAAAAACAAACAACACAAAACAACAAACACAACAAAACAACAAACAAACAAAACAACAAAAACAAACAAAAAACACACAAAAACAAACAAAACACAAAAAACAAAAAAACACAACAAAACAAACAAACAACAAAAACAAAACAACAAAACAAACACAAACAAAACACAACAAAACAACAAACAAAAACACAAAACAACAAACAAAACACAAAACAAACAAAAACACAAACAACAAACAAAAACAAACAAAACAACAAAAACAAACAACAAAACAAACAACAAAACACACAACAAAACAAACAAACACACAAACAAAACAACAACAAAACAAAACACAAACAAACAACAAACAACAACAAACACAACAAACAAACAAACAACACAAACAAAACACACAAAACACAAACAAAACAACAACAACAAACAACAACAAACAAAACAACACAAAACAACAAACAAAAACAACACAAACACAAAAAACACAACAAAAACAACACAAACAAAACAACAAACACAAACAAACACAAACAACAAAACAAAAACAACAACAAAACACACAAACACAACAAAAACAAAACAACAAAAACAAAACAAAAACACAAAACACAAACAAAAACAACAAACAAACAACAAAACACAAAACCACACAAAACAACAACACAAAAACAACAAACAAAAACAAACAACAAAAAACAACAAAAACACAAACAAACAAACACAAAACAACAAACACAAAAACAACACACAAAACAACAAAACACAACAACAAACACAAACAAAACACAACACAACAAAAACACAAACACAACAACACAACACAACACAAACAATCAAAACAACACAAACAAACAACACAAACAAAACACAAACACACAACAACAAAACAAACACAACACAAAACAACAAAACAAAACAACAACAAACAAACACAAAACACAAACAACACACAAACAAAACAACACAAACAACAAACACACAAAACAAAAACACACACAAACAAAACACAAACAACAAAACAACAACACAAACACAACACAAACACAACACAACAAAACACAAAAAACAAAAAACACACAAACACAAAACAAAACAAAACAACAAACAACAAAAAACACAACAAACAAAACAAACACACACAACAAAAAACAACAACAAACAACAACAACACAACAACAAACACAACAAAAACACAACAACAAACAACACAACAAACAAAACACACAAACAAAAAACAAACACAAACACAAACAAACACACAAACACAAAACAACAAAAACACACACAACAAACAAAACAAAACAAACACAAACACACAACAAACAACACAAAACACAACAAACAAAATCACAACAAACAACAAACAACAACACACAACAAACAACAAAAACACAAACAACAACAAAACACAACAAACACACAACAACAAAACACACAAACAAAAACACAAAACAAACACAAACACAACAAACAAAAACACACAAAACAAACAAACAACAAACACAACAAACACACAAACAACAAAAACACACAAACAACCAAACACACAACAAACACAACACAAAACAACAAAAACAACAACAAAACAACACAAACAAACAACAACACCAACAAACACAACAAAACAAACAAACACAAAACACAAAACAAAACACAACACAACAAACAAAACAAACACAACACAACAAAACAACACAAACAACACAAACACAACAAAAAACAACACACAAAAACACAAACAACAAATCACAAACACAAAACACAAACAACACAAAACAAACAACACAAACACAACAAAACACAACACAAACAACAACAAAAAACAAACACACAAACAAACACACACAAAAACAAACAAACAAACACAAACACAAACAAACAACAACAAAACAACAACACAAACAACAAAAACAACAAAACAACAACACAAAAACACAAACAACAAAACAACAAACAAACAACAAAACAACAACAACACAAAAACAAACAACAACAACACAAACACAAACACAAAAACACACAACAAACAACAACAAAACAACAAAACAAACACAAAACAACACACAAAACAAAACAAACAACAACAAACACAACACAACACAAACAACAAACAAAAACAACAACAAACACAACAAAACAAACACAACAACAAACACAACACAACAAACAACAAACAAACACAACAAACAAACACAACCAAACAACAAAACACACAACACAACACAACACAACAAAACAAACACACAAAACAAACAAACAACACAAACAACAACAAAACAAAACACAAACAACACAACAAAAAACAAAACAACAACAAAACAAACAACAAACAACAAACACAAACACAAACAACAAAACAACACAAACAAAACACAACAAACAACACACAAACAAACAAAACAAAACAAAACACACAACAAACAAACACAACAAACAAAAACACAACACAAACAAAAACAAACAACCAAACACAACACAAAACAACACAACAAACAACAAAACAAACAAACACAAACACAACAATCACAACACAAAACACACAACAAACAAAACAACACAAAAACAACACAAAACAACACACAACAAAACACAACAAACAAAAACACAAACACAACAAAACAACAACACAACAAACACAACACAAAACACAACAACACACAACAAACACAACAACAAACACACAAAAAAACAACAAAACACAAAACACAACAACAAACAAACAACACAAACAACAAAAACACAAACAAACACACAAACACAACAACAAACAAACAAACACAACAACAAAAACACAAAACAACAACAAACAACAACACAAAACAAACACAACAAACAAACAACAACACAACAAACAACACAACAACAAAACAACAAACAAACAAAACAAACAAACAACAAAAAACACAACAAACAAACACAAAACAACAACAAACACAAACAAAACACAACAACAAACAACAAAACAAAACAAACAAACACAAAAACACAAAACAAACAACACACAAAACAACAACAAAAACAACACACAACAAACAAACACAAAAACACAAAACACACAACAACAACAAAACACACAAACACAAACAAAACACAACAAACAACAAACAACAAACAAAACAAACAACACACACAAAACAAAACACAACAACAACACACAAAACAAACAAAACAACAACAAACAACAAACAAAACAACAAAACAACACAAAAACACAAAACAAACAAACAAAACAACACAAACACAACAAAACACACAAACACAAACAACACAACAAAAAAACACAACAAACAACACAAAAACACACACAAAACAACAAACACAACAAAACAAAACACAAAAACACAACAACAAAACAACAAAACAACAAACAAACAACACAACAACAAAAAAAACACAACAAACAAAACACAAACAAACACACAACAAACAAACACAAACACAACAAACAAAAACAAACAAAACAACACAAAAACAACACAAAACAAACACACACAAACAACAAAACAACAACAAACACAAAACACAAAAACAAACAAACAAACACAAACAAAAACAACAAAAAACAACAAACAAACACACACAACAAACACAACAACACAACAAACACAAACAACACAAACACAAAACACACAACAAATCACACACAACAAACAAACACAACACAACAAACAACAAACACACAACACCAAAACAACATCAACACAAAACAACACACAACACAACACAAAACACATCAACAACACAAACAACAACAAAACACACAAACAACACAAACACAACACACAACAAAAAAACACACAAAAAAACACACACAAAACATCAACAACACACAAACAAACAACAAACACAACAACACAACAAACACAATCACACAACAAAACACACAACACACAACACAAAACACAATCACAACAAACAAACAACAAACAACAAAACAACAACAAACAAAAACAACAAATCAACAAAACCAACACAAACAACACAAACACAACACAACACAACAAAATCAACAACAACCAAACACAAACAAACACACACAATCACACACAAAACCAAACACAAACAACACACACAAATCAAAACACAACAATCAAACAAACAAAAACAACAAAATCAAACAACACACAACAACAAACAAACAACACACAAACAACAAACAACACAAAACAACAACACAAACATCAAACAACAAACACAACAAACACAACACACAATCACACAACAACACAAAAACAACAACACAACACAACAAACAACAAACACAACACAAAAACAAACACACAAAACAACACACAAACAACAAACAAACAACACAACACAAACAACAAACAATCACAAAAAAACACAACACAAAACAACAAACACAACAACAACACACAATCACAACACACAACAAAAACAAACAAACACAAAACACAACAAAAAAACACACAAACAACACAACACAACAAACAAAACAAACACAAACACAACATCAAAACAACAACACAACACAAACAACACACAAACACAACAAAATCAAACACACAAACACACAAACAAACACAACACAACAAACAACAACAACAAAAACAACACACAACACACACAACCAACAACACACACAAACAACAAACACAAAAACAATCACACAAACAACAACAACACACAACACAAACAACAACAACAAAACACAACAAAACACACAACAACACACAACAAACAACAACAAAAAACACACAAAAACAAACACAAAACAAAACAACACAAACAACAAACAAACACACAACAAACAACAAAAACAACACACAACAAACACAAATCAACAAACACAAACAACAAACACACAAAAAACAACACAACAACAAACACAACAAAACAAACAAAAAACAACAAACACACAAACAACAAACACAAACAACACAAACAAAACAACAAAACAACACACAACAAACAAAACAAAAACAACCACAACAAAAACAACAACACAACAACAACAAAACACAAACAACACAAACAAACAAAAAACAAAAACAACAAACAACACAACAAAAAAACAACAAACACAAACAAAAACAACAAACAAACAACACAACAAAAACAAACAAAAACAACAACACAACAAAAACACAACAAACAACACAAAAACAACAAACAAAACAACAAAAACAAAACACAAAAACACAACAAACAACAAAACAAAAACAAACAACACAAAACAAACAACAACAAACACAAAAACAAAAACAACACAACAAAACAACAAAACAACACAACAAACACAAACAAACAAACACAAAACAAAAACACAACAACAACAAAACACAAACAAAAACACAAAACAAACAAACAAACAACAAAACAAAAAACAACAAAAACAACAACAAAAACAAACAACACAACACAACACAAAACAACAAACAAAAACACAAAACAACAAACAACAAACACAAAACAAAAACAACACAACAAACAACAACAAAAACACAACAAAACAAACAAACAAACAACACAACAACAAAACAAACAACAAAACAAACAACACAAAAAACACAACACAAAAACAAAACAACACAAACAAAAACCAAACAACAAACAAAAACACAAAACAAAACAAACACAACAAACAACAAAAAACAACAAACAACAAAAACACAAAACAACACAAAACAAAACAACAACACAAAACAACAACAAAACAAACACAACAAACAAACAAACAAACAAAACACACAACAACAAAAAAACAAACACAAACAAAACAACAAACACAACAACAAACAAACACAAACAACAAAAAACAAACAAAACAAAACACAACAACAACAAACAACAACAAAACACAAAACAAAACACAAAACAACAAACAAACAACAAAACAACACAAAACAAACAAACAACACAAAACAAAACAACAAAACAACATCAACAAAACAACAAAAAACACAACAAACAACACAAAACAACAACAAACACAAAAACAACACAACACAAAACAAAACAACAAACAAACACAAAACAAACAAACAAAACACAAAAACAAACAAAACAACACAACAAACAAAAACAAAAACAACAAACACAAACAAAAAACAACACAAACAAAACACAACAACAACAAAACAACAAAACAAAAAACAAACAAACAACAAACACAAAACAAAAACAACACAAACAAAAACAAACAACACAAAACAAAACAAACAAAAACACAACAAACAACAAAAAACACAAAACAAAAACAACAACACAAAACAACACAACAAACAAAAACACAAACAAACACAAAAACAACAAACAAAACAACAAACAAAAACAAAACAAAACAACAAACAAAAACACAACAAAACAAAAACAAAACAAAAAACAAACACAAACAAACAAAACAACAACAAACAACAAACAACAAAAACAAACAACACAACAACAAACAAACACAACAAACAACAAAAACAACAAACAACAAAACAACAAAAAACAACAAAAACAACAAACACAAACAACAAACAAAAACAAACACAAAACAAAAAACACAAACAACAAAAAAACAAAACAACACAACAAACAAACAACACAAACAAAAACAACACAAAAACAAACAACACAAACAAAAACAAACACAACAAAAACAAACAACAAAACAACAAAACAAAACAACACAAAACAACAACAAAAAAACACAAAACAAAACAAACAACAAAAAACAAAACACACAACAAAAACAAAAACACAACAAACAACAAAACAACAAACACAAAACAAAACAAACAAAAACAACACAAACAAACAACAAAAAACAACAAAAACAACAAACCAAACAAAAAAAAACAACAAACAACAAACAACAAAACAAACAACAAACAAAAACAAAACAAACAAAAACAACAAAACAAACAAACAACAAAACACAAACAACAAAAAACAAACACAAAACAACAAAAACAACAAACAAAAACAAAACAAACAACAAACAAACACAACACAAAAACACAACAAAACAAACAAAAACAAAACAACAAAAACAACACAAACAAACAACAAAACAAAAACACACAACAAACAAACAACAAAAAAACACAAAAAACAACAAAAACAAAAAAACAAACAAACACAACAAAAACAACAACAACACAAAAAAACAAAAACAAAACACAACAAAACACAAAAAACAACAAAACAACAACAAACAAACAACAAAACAAACAAAAACAACAACACAAACAAAAACAAACACAAACAAAACAACAAACAACACAAAACAAAAAACAACAAAACAACACAAAAAACAACAACAAACAAAACAAACAAAAACAAACAACAACAACAAACAACAAAACAACAAACACAACAAAACAAACAACAAACAAAACAACAAAACAAAAAACAACACAAACAACAAAAACAAACACAAACAAAACAACAAACAAAAACAACACAAAAACAAAACAACAAAACAACAAACAAAACAAACAAAAAAACAACAAACACAAAAACAAACACAACAAAAACAAAAACACAACAAACAAAACACAACAAACACAACAAACACAAAAACAAAACAAAACAAAACACAACAAAAACAACAAACAACACAAACAAACAAAAACACAAAACAAACACACAAAAAACAAAACAAACAACACAAACAAAAAACAACAACAAACAAAAACAACAAACAAACAAAACACAACAAAAACACAAAACAACAAACAAAAAAACAAAAAACACAACACAACAACACAAAAACAAAAACAAACAAACAAACAACAACACAACAAAACAAAACAACAAACAAACAACAAAACAAACAAACAAACAAAACACAAACAAAACAAAACACAACAACAACAAACAAAAACAAACAAACAACAAACACAAAAACAACAAAACAAAACAACACAAAAAACACAACAACAAAACAAAAACAAAACAACAACACACAAAAAACAACAACACAAAAAACACAAAAACACAACAAAACAAACAACACAAAACAAAACAACAACAAAACAAACAAAAACAACACACAAAAACAACAAAACAAAACACAAAAAACACAACAAACAAAACAACAAAACAAAACAACAAAAACAACAAAACAACAAACAACAACACAAACAAAAACACAAAACAAACAACAAAACACAAAACAAACAACAAACAACAAAAACAAAACAACAACACAAAAACAACAAAACAAAACAAAAAACACAAACAAAAACAAAACAAAAAACAACAAAACAACAAAAACACAAAACAACAAACAAAACACAAAACAAAAACAACAACAAAAAACAAACAACAAAACAAACAAACAACACAAAACACAACACACAACAAAAAACAAAAACAACAAACAAAACAACAACAAACAAAAAACAACACAACAAACAAAACACAAAACAAAACACAAAACAAAACAAACAACAAAACAACAAACAACAAAAACAAACAAAAAACAACAAAACAAACACAACAAAACAAAAACAAACAAACACAACAACAAAAACAAACAAAACAAAACAAACAACAAAACAAACAACAAAAAACACAACAAAACACAAAAACAACAAACAAACAAAAACAACAAACAACAACAAAAACACAAACAACACAAAAACAACACAAAACAACACAAAAACAACAAACAACAAACAAAACAAACAACAACAAAAAACAAACAACAAACAAAACACAACAAACAAAACAACAAACAAAACACAAAAACAAAAAAAACACAAACAACAAAACAACACAAACACAAAACAAACAACAAACACAAAAAACAAAACAACAAAAAAACAAAACAACAAACAACAAAACAAAAAAACAAAACAAACAACAAAACAACACACAAACACAAAAACAAACAAAAACACAACACAAACAAACAAAAACAACAAACACAAAACAAACAAAAAACAAAAAAACACAACAACAAACAACAAACAAAAACAACAAACAAAACAAACAACAAAAACAAACAAACAAACAAAACACAACAAACAAAAACAAAAAAACACAACAACAAACAAAAACACAACAAAAACAACAACAACAAACAAAAACAAACAAACACAACAACACAACAAACAAAAACAACAAACAACAAAAACAACAAAACACAACACAACAAAACAACAAACAAAAACAAACACAAACAAAAAACAACAAAACAAAACACAAACAAAAACAAACAACAAAACAAAAAACAACAACACAAACAAACAAAACACAACAACAAAAAACACAAACAAAAACACAAAAACAAACACAACAACAAAAAAACAACAAAACAAAAACAACAAACAAAAACAAACACAAAACAAACAAACAACAAAAACAAAACAAAACAACAAACAAAAACACAAAACAACAAAAACAAACAAACAACAAAACAAAACAACAAAACAAAACAACAAAACAAAAACAAACAAAACAACAAAACAAACAACAAACAAAAAACACAAAACAAAACAACAAAACAACACAAAACAAACAACAAACAAAACAAAAACACAAAACAACAAAACAAACACAAAAACAACAAACACAAAAACAAAACAACAAAACAACAACAAACAACACAAAACAACAAAAAACAAAACACAAACAACAAAACAAACAACAAACACAAAAAACACAAAAACACAAACAAAAAACAAACAACAAAAAACAAACAAACAAAAAACAAACAACAAACAACAAAACAAACAAAACAAAAAACACAAAAAACAAACAAAACACAAAAACAACAAACAACAAAAAACAACAAACAAACAACAAAACAAAACAAAAAACAACAAAACAACAAACAAAAACAAAACAAACACAAAACAAACAAAACAACACAAAAACAAACAACACAAAAACAAACAACACAAAAACAACAACAAAAACAACAAACAACAAACAACAAAACAAAAAAAAACAAACAAAACAAACAAAACACAAAAAAAACAAACAACAAAACAAAAAACAACAAAACAACAAAAACAAAACAACAACAAAAACACAAACACAACAACAAAAACAAAACACAAACAAAACAAAAACACAACAAAACAAAACAACAAACAAAAAAAACAAACAAAAAACACAAACAAACAAACAAAAACAACAAAAACAAACAAACAAAACAACAACAAAAACAAAACAAACAACAAACAAACAACACAACACAAAAAACAAAAAACAACACAAACAACACAAAACAAACAACAAAAAACACAACAAAACAACAAACAAACAACAAACAAACAAAAAACACAAACAAAAAAACACAAACAACAAAAAACAAACAAAAAACACAAACAACAACAAAACACAAAACACAAAACAAACAACAACAAACAAAACAAAAACACAACAAACAACACAAACAAAAACAAAACAAAACAAAACACAACAACAAAACACAACAAACAACAAACAAACAAAACACAAACAAAACAAACAACAAAAAAACAACAACAAACAAAACAAACAACACAAAACAAACAAAAACAAACAAAACAACAAAACAACAAAACAACAAAAACAAAAAAACAACACAACAAAACAACAAACAAACAACAAAAACACAACAAAACAAACAACAACACAACAAAACAAACAAAACAAACAACAAAAACAAACACAAACAAAACAACACAAAAACAACAACACAAAAACAAACACAAAAAACACAACAAACAAAAACAAACAAACACAAAACAACACAAAACAAAACAAACAAAACAACAAACACAAAACAAACAACAACACAAAACAAAAACAAAACAACAAAACAAAACAAAACAACAAAAAAAACAAACAAACACAAAAACAAAACACAAAACAAAAAACAACACAAACAAACAAAACAACAACACAAACAAACACAAAAACAACACACAACAACAAACAAAACAACAACAAAAAAACAAACACAAAACAAACAACAAAACACACAAAAAACAACAAACAAAACAAAAACACAAACAACAACAAAACAAACACAAAACAAAAACACAACAAAACAAACAACAAAAAACACAAACAACAAACAAAACACAAAACAAACAAAAACAAAACACAACAAACAAACAACACAAAAAACAAACAACAAACAACAACAAACAACAAACAAAACAACAAAAACAAAAACAACAAACAACAACAAAACAACACAAAACAAAACAACAAACACAAAAAACAAACAAACAAAAACAAACAACAACAAACAAAAAACAAAAACAAAAACACAACAAACAAACACAAACAAACAAAAAACACAACAACAAACACAAAAACACAAAAACAAACAAACAACAAACAAACAACAAACACAAAAACAAACAACAAAAAACAACACAAAACAACAAACAAAAACAAACAAAACAACAAAACAAAACAACAACACACAACACAAACAAAACAACAAAAAACAACACACAAACAACACAAAAACAAAACACAAAAACAACAAACAAAACAAAACACAACAAACAACACAACAAAACAACAAACACACAAAAAACAAAAACAACAACAAACAACAAACAAAACAACAAAAACAAACAAACAACAAAACAAAACAAAACAACAACAAAACACACAAACAAAACACAAAAAACAACAAACAAACAACAAAACAAACAAAACAACAAAAACACAACAAAACAAAACAAACAACAAACACAACAAAAAACACAACAAACAACAAACAAAACACAAACAAAACAACACAAACAACACAAAAACAACAAAAAACACAAAACAACACAAACAACAAACACAAAACAACACAACAAACAAAACAAACAACAACACACACAAACAAACAACACAAACAAAACAACAAAAACAAAAACAACACAAACAACAAAAAACACAAACAAAACAACAAACAAAACAAAAACAACAAAACAAAACAAACAACACAACAAAAACAACAAACAACAAACAACAACACAAAAAAAACAAAACAAACACAACAACAAAACACAACAAAACACAACAAACAACACAAAACAAAAACAAAACAAACAAAACAAAACAAAACACAACACAAAACAAACAACAAAACAACAAACACAAACAAAACAAACAACAAAAACAACACACAAAAACAACAAACAAAACACAAACAAACAAACACAAAACAACAACAACAAAAACAAAAACAACACACAAACAACAAACAAAACAAACACAAACAAAACAACAAACAACAAAACAAAAACAACAACAACAAAACAAAAAACAAACAACACAACAAAACAACACAACACAACACAAAACAAACAACAAAAACACAAACAAAACAAAACAAACAAAAAACACAACAAAAACAAACAAAACAAACAACACAAACAACAAACAACAAAAACAACACACAAAACAACAAACACACAAAACAAACACAACAAACAAAAAACAAACAAACAACACAAAAAACAACAAAAACAAAACACAAACAAAAACAACAAACAAACACAAACAACAAAAAAACACAACAACAACAAAAAACACAAAACAAAAACACAAAACAAAACAACAAAAACACAACACAACAAAAAACAAAACAACACAAACAACAAACACAAACAAACAACAAACAACACAAACACAAAAACAACACAAAAACAAAAACACAACAACAAAACAACACAAACACAAAAAACAACAAAAAACACAAACAACAAAAAACAAACAAAAACAACACAACAAAAACAACAACAAACAAACACACAAACAAACAACAAAAACAAACAAAACACAACAAACAAACACAAACAACAAAACACAACAAAAACAAACAAAACAACACAAACAAAACACAACAAAAACAAAACAAACAACACACAAAAACAACAAAACACACAAACAACAAACAAAACACAAACAAAACAAACAAACAAAAACAAAACACAAACAAAAAACAAAACACAACACAAAACACAAACACAAAACAAACAACAACAACAAAACAAAAAACAACAAAACAAACACACAAAAAAAAACAACACAAAACAAACACAACAAAACAAACACAAAACAAAACAAACAAAACAAAACAACAAACAAACACAAAACAAACAACAAAACAAAAACACAACAAAACAAACAAAAACAAAACAAACAAAAAAAACAAACACACAACAAACAACAAACAACAAACAAAAACACACAAACAACAAACAAAACACAAACACACAAACAAAACACAAACAAACAACAAAACAACACAAACAACACACAAAAACAACAACACAAAAACAACAACAACAAAACAAAACACAACAAAAACACAACAAACAACACAACAAAACACAAACACAAAAAACACAAACAACAAAACAAAAAACAACACAACACAAACAACACAAAACAACAAAAAACACAAACAAACAACACAACAAAAAACAACACAAACAACACAAACAAAAACAAACAACAAACAAAACACAAAAACACAACAAAAACAACAAAACAACAAACAACACAAAACAAAAACACAACAACAAAACAAACACAAACAACAAAAACACAAAACAAACAACACACAAACAAAAACAAAACAACAAAAAACACACAACAAAACAAACACAACAACAAAACAAACACAACAAAAACACAACAAACAAACAACACAACACAACACACAAAACAACACAAAAAACACAAACAAACAAAACAACAAAACAAAAACACACAACACAAAAAACAAACAAAACAACACAAACAACAAACACAAAAACACACAAACAAAACAACAAAACACAAACACAACAAACAAAACACAAAACAACAAAACACAACAACAACAAAACAAAACAACACAACACAAAAACACAACAAAACAAACAAACAACAACACAAACAACACAAAACAACAAAAACAAAACAAACAAACAACACACAACACAAACAAAACAACAAAACACAAACAAAAACAACAACACAAAAACAACAAACAACAACACAAAACAAACACAACAAACACAAAACAAACACAAACACAACAAACACACAAACAAACAACACAACAAAACACAAACAAACACAACAAAACACAACAAAACACAACAAAAACACAACAACACAAAAAACACAAACACAACAACACACAACAAACAACAAACAAACACACAAACACAACAAACAACAACAAACACACACAACACAACAAAAACACAAACAACAAACAACAAAACACAACAACAACAAAACAAACACAAACACAACACAAACAAAACAACAACACACACAAACAACAAACACACAAAAACAAAACAACACAACAAACAAAACACAACAACCACAAACAAACAACACAAACAAACACAAAACACAAACAACACAACAACACAACACAAAAACACAAAACACAACACAAAAACACACAACACACAAACAAAACACAAAACACAACAAACAAACACACAAAACAACAACACAAACACAACACAAAACAACAAAAACAACAAACACAAACACAACAAAACACAACAACAAACACAACAAACAAAAACAAACACACAAAACAACACACAAACAACAAAACAAAACAACACAACACACAACAAACAAACACAACAACAAAAACAACAAAACAACAAACACAAACAAACAACAAACACACAAAACAACAAAACAAAACAACAACAAACACAACAAACAACAACACAACAAACAACAAAACACAACAACAAAACAAAACACACAACACAAAACAAAACAACAACACACAAACAACACACAAAAACACAAACAAACAAACACAACAACACAACAAAACACAAACAACACAAAAACACAAACACAAACAACAAAACAACAAAACAAAACAACACAACAAAACAAAACACAACAAACAACACAAAACAAACAACACACAACAACACAACAAACACAACAAACAAAACACAACAAACAAAACACAACAACAAACACAACAACAACAAAACACAAAACAACAACAAACAACAACACACAACAAACAACAAAACAAACAACAACACAAAACAACAACACAAAAAACACAAAACACAAACAACAAACACAAACACAACAAAACAAACAACACAAAACACAAACAACAAAAAACACAACACACAACAAAACAAAAACACAAACAACAACACACAAAACAAACAACAAACAAACACAACAAAACAAACAACAAAAACACAACAACAAACAACACAACAAACAAACACAACAAACAAACAAAAACAACAACACACAACAACAAAAACAACACAACAACACAAAACACAACAAACACAAAACAACACAACAAACAACACACAACACAAAAACACAACAAACACAACAAACAAAACAAACAACACAACAAAAACAAACACAAAACAACAAACAACACAAACAAACACAACAAAAACAACACAACAAACAACAAACAACACAAAAACAAACAACACAACACAACACAACAAACAACAACAACACAAACAACAAACACACAACAAACACAACAAACACACAACAAACAAACACAACACAACAAAACACAAACACAAACAACACAAAACACAACACAAAAACAAACACACAACAAACAACACAACAAAACAACACAAACAACAACAAACAAACAAAAACACAAACACAAACAACAAACACAAAACAAACAAAAACACAAACAACAAACAACAACAAACAAAACACACAACAAACACAAACAAAAACACAACACACAAACACAAACAACACACAAACAACACAACAACACAAACAACAAACACAACACAAACAAAACAACAAACACAACAACACAAAACAACACAAACAAACAACAAACAACACAACAAAAACAAACAACACACAAACACAAACAACACAACAAACACAAACAAACACAACACACACAAACAAACAACAAACACACAACAAACAAACACAACAAAACACAACAACAAACAAACAAAACAACAAACACAACAACAACAACACAAAAACAACACAAACAACACAACACAAACACAACAACAAACAACAACAAAACACAACAACACAACAAAACACAACACAAACAACACAACACACAAAAACAACAAACAACACAACAACACAAACACAACAAACAAAACAACAAACAACACAACAACAACAAAACAACACAAAACACAAACAACAACACAACAACACAAACAAAAACACAACAACAAAACACAAACACAACAACACAACAAACACAACAAACAAAACACACAAACAAACAACAAACACACAAACAAAACACAACAAACAACACAACACAACACAAAAACAACAACACAAACAAACACAAAACAACACACAACAACAACACAACAAACAAACACAACACAAACAAACACAAACAACAACACAAAACAACAACACAAACAACACAACAAACACAACACAAACAAAACAAACAAAACAACACAACACAAACAACACAACACAAACAACAACACAAAACACAACAAAACACAAACAACACAACAAAAACAACACAACACAAACAACACAACAAAACAAACAACAACACAACACAACAACAAAAACACAAACACAACAAACACAAACACAACAACACACAAACACAAACAACAAACACAACACAAAAACAAACACAAACAAACACAAAACAAACAACACAACAAACACACAACACACAACAAAACAACAACAAACAACAACAAAAACACAACAAAACAAACAACAAAACAACAAACACAACAACACAAAAACACAAACACACAACACAAACAACAACAAACACAACAAAACAAACACACAAACACAAAACAACAACAACAAACAACAAAACAACAACACAAACAAACAAAACAAAAACACAAACAACAACAAACAAACACAACACAACAACAAACAACACACAAACACACAAACAAAACACAACAACACAAACAACAACAAACAACAACACAAACAACAACACAACAACACAAACAAAACACACAACAAACAACAAAACACAACACAACAACAAACAACAAAACACAAACACAAAACACAACAAAACAAACAACACAACAAACACAAACAAACACAACAACAACAAACACAAACAACACACACAAAAACAAACACAACACAACAAACACAAAACAACACACAACAACAAACAACACACAAAACAACACAAACAAACACAACAACAAAAACACAACAAAACAACACAACAACAAAAACACAACAAACAAAACAACAAAACAAACACAACACAAACAACAAAACAACACAACAACAACAAACAACACAACAAAAACACACAAAAACAAACAACACAACACAAACAACACAAACAACACAAACACAAACAAAACACACACACAACACAAACACAAAACACAAACACACAAACAAACACACAACAACAAAACACAACAAACACAAACAAACAACAACACAAACAAACACACAACACAAACAACAAAACAACACAACAAACAACACAACAAAAACAACACAAACACAACACAACAACAAACAACACAAAACAACAAACAACACAACACAAAACACACAACAACAAACACACAACAACACAAACACAACACAAAACACAAACAAACAACACAAACACAAAACACAACACAACAAACAAACACAACACAAACAACACAAACAACAACACACACAAAACAAACAAAACACAACACAACACAACAACAAACACAAACAACACAACAAACAAAACAACAACACACAACACACAACAAAACACAACAAAACACAACAACACAAAAACAAACACAACAAACAACAACACAAAACACAAAACAACACAAACACAAAACAACACACAAACAACACACAAACAACAAACAACAACAAACACAACACAAACAAACAACAAACAACAACAAACACAACAAACACACAACAAACAAACAAAACACACAAACAACAAACACAACACAACAACACACAAACAACACAAACAACAAACACAAACAACAACACAAAACAAACACAAAAACACAACAACAAACAACAAACAACAACAAAACAACACACAACACAACAAACAACAAAACAACAACACAACAAACACACAAACAACAAACAACAACAAAACAAAACAACACAACAAACAACACAAACAACACAAACAACAACAAAACAACAACAAACACAAACAAACACAACAAACACAACAACAAAACACAACAAACAAAACACAAACAACAAACAACAACAACACAAAACAACAACACAAACAACAACAAACACAACAAACAACAAACACACAACAACAAAAACACAAACACAACACAAACACAACAAAACACAACACAAAAACAAACACAACAACACAAACAACAACACAACAAACACAAAACACAACACAAAACACAACAACAAACAACAACACAAACAAAACAAAACACACACAAAACAACACAAAACACAACACAAACAACACACAAACAACAAAACACAACACAACAAAACACAAACAAAACACAACAACAACAACAAACACAACAAAACAACACAACAAAAAACAACAACACAACACAAAAACACAACACAAAACACACACAAACAAAAACACAAACAACAAACAACACACAAACAACACACAAACAAACAAACAACAACACAACAACACAAACACAAAACAACAACAACACAAACACACACAAACAACAACACACAAACAAACAAACACAAAACAACACAACAACAAACAACAAAACAAACAACACAACAAACACACAAACAAAACAACACAACACACAAACAACACAACAAACAAACACAACAAACAAACAACACAAACAACAAACACAACAACAAACAAACACAAACAACACACAACAAAAAACAACACAAACACACAAACAACAACACAAAACACAACAAACACAACAACAAAAACACAACACACAAACAACAAACAACAAACAAACACAAAACACAAACAACAAAACAACAAACACACAAACAAACAACACAAACACAACAACAACAACAAACACAAACAACACACAAACACAACACAACAACAAACAACAAACAACAAAACAACACAAACACAACAACAAACAAACAACAACACAACAAACAACAAACAAACACACACAAAACAACAAACACACAAACAACAACAAAACACAAAACACACAACACACAAACACACAACAAACAACAAACACAACAAACACAACACAACAACAAACAACAAACAACAACACAAAACAAAACACAAAACAACACACAAACAACAAACAAACACAAACACAACAAACACAAACAACAAACAACACAAAACACACAACAAAAACACAAACACAACACAAACAACAACACAACAACAACAAACAAACACAAACAACACACAACAAACAACACAAACACACAAAACAAACAACACAACAAACACAAAACACAACAAAAACACAAACACACACAACACAAAACAACAAACACAACACACAACACACACAAACAAACAACAACAACAAACAACACAACACAACAAACACAAACAAACAACAACAAAACAAACAACAAACACAACACACAAACAACAACAAACAACACAACAACACAACAAACAACAAACACAAACAACACAAACAACACACAAACAAACACAAACAACAAACACAACAAAACACACAAACACAACACAAACACAACAAACACAAAACAACAACAAAAACAAACACAAACACAAACAAACAACACAACACACAAACACAACACAAACAACAAACAAAACACACAAACACAACAACACAACAAACAACAACAACAAACACAACAAACAACACACAAAAACAACACAACAACAACACAAACAACACAACAACACAAAACACAAACAACACACAACACAACAACACAACAAACACAACACAAACAAACAAACAACAAAACACAACAAACACAACAAAACACACAACAAAACAAAACAACACACAACAAACACAAAACACAACAAAACAACACACACAAACACAAACAACAACAACACAAACAACACAAACAAACAAAACACAACAAACAACAAACACAACAACACAACAAACAAACACACAACAAACAACAAACAAACAAAACACAACAAACAACACAAACACAAACAAACACAACAACACAAACACACAAACACAACACAACAAACAAACAACAAACACAACAAAAACAACAAACACACAACACAAACAACAACACAAACAACACAAACACAACACAACAAAACAACACAACAAACAACAAACACAACACAAACAACACAAACACAACAACAAACACACAACAACAAACAAAACAACAACACAACACACACAAAACACACAACACAACACAACACAACAACACAAAACAAACAACAACACAAAACACACAAACACACAACACAACAAAAACAACAAACACAACAAACACAACAAAAAAACAACAACAAACAACACAACAAAACACAAACAACACAACAACAACACAACACAAACAAACACAACAACACAAAACAAACACAAACACACAACAACAAAACACAACACACACAAAACAAACACAAACAACAAACAACAAACAAACAAAACACACAAAACAACAACACAAAACAACACAACACACAAAACAACACAACAACAACACAACACAACAAACACACAACAACAAACAACACACAACAACAACACAACACACAACAAACACAAACAAAACAACACACAACACAAAACACAAACAAACAAAACACAACACAAACAACACAAAACACAAACAAACAACAAACAACACACAACAACACAAACACAAACAACAAACACAAACACAACAAAACAAACACACAACAAACACAACAAACAACACAACACAACAAACAAAACAACACAACACAACACAAAACAACACAAACAACAAACAACACAACAACAAACAACACAACAACAAAACAACACAACAACACAAACAACAACAAAAAACACAACAACACAAAACACAACAACACAAACAACACAACAAAACAACACAAAACACAACACACAAACAACAAACAACACAAAACACAACAACACAAAACACAACAAACACAACACAACACAAAAACAACACACAACACAACAAACAAACACACAACAAAACAACACACAACAACAAACAACACAAACACAACACAAAACACACAAACAAACAAACAACACAACAAACACAACAAACACAACAAACACACAAACACAACAACAAAACAACACAACACAAAAACAACAAACAAAAACACAACAACACAAACACACAAACAACAACACAAACAACACACAAACAACAAACAACAAAACAACACAAACAACACACAAACAACAACAACAACAACACACAACAACAAAACAACAAACACAACAACACAAAACAACACAACAAACACAACAACAAACACACAAACACAACACAAAACAAACAACAACACACAACAAACACAAACAACAACACACAAACAACAAACACAACACAACAAACACAAACAAAACAACACACAAAACAACACAACAAACAACAACACAACAAAAACAAACACAACAACAACAAACACAAACAACAAAACAAACACACAAACAAAACAAAACAACAAACACAACACAAACAACAACAAACAACACAAAACACAACACAAACAACAAAACACAACAAAACACAAAACACAAACAACAACACAACAAACAAACACAAAACAACAACAACACACAACAACAAAACAAACAACACAAAAACACAAACAACAAACACAACACAAACACAACAAACACACAAAACAAACAACAAACACACAAACACAAACAACAACAAACAACAAACAACAACACAAAACACACAAACAACAAAACAACAACAACACAAACAACAAACACAACAAAACAACACAACACAACAAACACAACAACAAAACACACACAACAAACAACAACACAAACAAAACACAAACACACAACAACAAACAACACAAAAACACACAAACAAAACACACAAACAAAACACAAACACAACAACACAAACAACAACAACAAACACACAACAAACAAACAACAACACACACACAAACAACAACAAACACAACAACAACAAACACACAAACAACACAAAACACAAACAAAACACAAACACACAAACACAAAACACACAACAACACAAACAAAACACAACAAACAACAACACACACAACACACAAACACAACACAACAAACAACACAACACAAAACAACACAAACAACACAACAACAACACACAAAACACAAACACACAACAACAACACAACAAACACAACACAAACAAAACACAACAACACACAAAACAAACACAACACAACAACACAACAAAACACAAACAACAAACACAAACACAAACACAACAACAACAAACACACAACAACAAAACACAAACAACACAAACAACACAAAACACAAACAACACAAACACACAACAACAAACAACAAAACACAACAACAACAAACACAACAACACAAAACAACAAACAACACAAACACACAACAAAACACAACACACACACAAACAAAACACAAACACACAAACAAACACAACAACAACAAACACAACACAAACACAAAAACAAACAACAAAAACACAACACAACAACACAAACACACAAACACAAACACAACAACAACAACACAAAACAAACACAAACAAACAACAACACAAAACAACACAACACAACAAAAACACAAACAACAACACAAACAAAACACACAAACAACACAAACACAACAAACACAACAACACAACACAACAAACACACAACAACAAAAAACAAAACAACACAAACAACACAACAAACAAACAACAACACAACACAACAAACACACAAACAAACAACACAACACAAACACAACAACAAAACAACAAACAAAACACACAACAACAAACAAACAAAACACAACACAAACACAAACAACACAAACACAACAAACACAAAAACAACACAACAACAAACACAACAAACACAACACAACAACAACAACAAAACACAAAACAAACACACAAACAAACAAACAACAAACACAAAACAAACACAACACAACAAACAACACACAAACAAACAACAAACAACAAAACACAACACAAAACAACAAACACAAACAACAACACAACACAAACACACAAACAACAAACAAACACAAACAAACAAAAACACAAACAACACAAACACACAAACAACAACACAACAAACACACAACAAACACAAAACAAACAACAACACAACAACACAACACAAAACAACACAAACAACACAACAACACAAACAACAAACAACACAACAAACACAACAACAACAAAACACACAAACAACAACAAAACAACACACAACAAAAACACAAAACAACAAACACACAACAAACACAAAACAACAAACACACAAACAAACAACACACAAACAAACACAACACAAAACAAACAACACAAACAAAACAACAAAACAACAACACACAAACACAAACAAACAACAACAAAACACAACAAAAACACAAACAACAAACAAAAACAACAAACACAACACAAAACAAAACAACACAACAAACACAAAACAACAACAAACAACACAAACAAAACAAAACAACACAACAACAAACACAAACAAACAACAAAACAACACAACAAACAAACACAACAAAACAAACAACAAACAAACAACAAACAAAAACAACACAAACAACACAACAAAACAAACACAAACAACACAAACAAACAACAACAACACAAACAACAAAACACAAACAAAACACAAACAACAAAACAAACAAACAACAACACAACAAACAACAAACACAACACAAACAAACACAACAACAAAACAACAAACACAACAAACAAAACAACAACAACACAACAAAACAACAAAAACAACAACAAAACAACACAACAAACAAAACACAAACAACAAACAACACACAAAACAACAAAACACACAAAAAACAACAACACAACAACAAACACAAAAACAACAAACAAAACACAAACAACAACAAAACAACACAAAAACAACAAAACAACAACACAAAACAACAACACAACAAACACAACAAAACAAACAACACAAAAACAACAACAAAACACAACAAACAAAAACACACAAACACAAACAAACAAAAACAACACAAAACAAAAAACACACAACAACACAACAAACACAACAAAAAACAAACAACAACACAAACACAACAACAACAAACACAACAAACAACAAACAAAACAAACAAAACACAACAACAAAAACAACAAAACAACAACAACACAAACAAAACACAACAACAAACAAACACACAACAAAACAAATCAACAAACAACACAAAACAACACAAAACAACAACAAAAACAACAACACAAAAAACAACACAACAAACACACAAACAAAAACAAATCAAAACAAAAAACAACAACAAACAAAACAACAAAACAACAAACACAACAAAAACACAACAACAAAACAACACACAAACACAAAAACAACAAACAAAAAACAACAACAACAAACAAAACAAACAACATCAAACACAAAACAAACACAAACAACAAACACAACACAAAAACAACAAAACACAAAACAACACAACACAAACAAACACAAACAACAAAAACAACAACACACAAACAAAACACACACAAACACAACAACAACAAACAAAACAACAAAACACACAAAACAAACAAAACACAAACACAACAAACACACAACACAACAAACACAACAAACAAAACAACAACACACAAACAACACAAAACAACAAACACAAACACAACACAACAACAAAAAACAACAAACACACAAAAACACAAACAACAAACACACAAAACAAACAAAACAACACACAACAAACAAACAACAACAACAACAAAAACAACACAAACAACAAACACAAACAAAACAACAAACACAACACAAACAACACACAAAACACAAACAACAAACACAAACAAACACACAACAACAAACACAACACAACAAACACAAACAAACAAAACAACAACACAAAAACAAACAAACAAACACACAAAACAACAAAAAAACAACAAACACAAACAAAAACACACAAAACACAACAAACAAACAACAACACAACAAACACACAAAAAACAACAAAAACAAACAAAACAAACAAAACACAAAACAAACAACAACACAACAAACAACACAAAAACCAAAACACAACAAAACAAACAAACACAAACAACAAACAACACACAAACAACAAACAACAAACACAACAAACACCAACAAAACACAAACAAACACAAACAACACAAACAACAACACAAACAACAAACAACAAAATACAAACAACACAAACAACACAACAAAAACACAACAAAACAACACAAACAACACAAAAACAACAACAACAAAACAAAAACAACACAACAAACACAACACACAACAAAACAAAACACAACACACAAACACAACAAAACACAACAAACACACAACAAAAAACACAACAAAACACACAACAACAACAAAACAAACAAAAACACAACAAAACAACACAACACACAAAACAACAAACAAAACAACAAAACAACACAACAACAAAACACAAAACAACAACAACAACACAAAACACAACAAAAACAAAACACAAACACAAAAACAACAACAAACAAAAACCACAAACAACACAACACAAAACAAAACAAAACAACACAACAAAACAAACAACAACAAACAAACAAAACACAACAACAACAAACACACAACAAAAACACAACACAAACAAACAAAACAATCAACAAACACAAACAAAAACAAACACAAACACAAACAACACAAAACAACACAACAAAACACAACAAAACAAACACAACAACACAAAACACAACACAAAACAAACAAAACACACAACAACAAAACAACACACAACAAACAAAACAACACAAAAAACAACACAAACATCAAAACAACAAAACAAACACAACAAAACACAAACAAACAACACAAACAAAACAAAACAACACACAAAACAACAAACAACACAAAAACACAAAACAAACACACAACAAACACAACAAAACACACAACAAACACAAACAAACAACAAACAAACAAAACAACAAAACACAACAAACAACAAAACACAAAACAAACACACAACACAACAAACACAAACACAACAAACACAAAACAAACACAAACACACAAACAAAACAACAACAACAAACAAACACAACAACAACACAAACACAAAACAACACAACAACACAAACACACAACACAAACAAACACAAACAACAACAAAACAACAAAAACACAAAACAAACACAACACAACAAAACACACACAAAACAACAAACAACAACACAAACAACAACAACACAAAACAAACACAAAAACAAACAACAAACACAACAAACAACAAAACAACAACAACAAACACACAAACAACAACAAACACAAACACAACACAACAAACACACAAAACAACAACAACAAAAACACAAAACAACAAACAAAACAACACACAAACAAAAACACAAACACAAAAACACAAAACAACAACAAACAACAACACAAACAACACAAAACACAAACACAACAAAAACACAAAACAACAAAACACACAACAAACAAAAACAAACCAACAAACAAACACAACAAACACAAAACACAAACACACAACAAACAACAACAACACAAAAACAACAAACACACAAACACAACAAACACAACAAAAACCAAAACAAACACAACAAAACAACACAAACACAACACACACAAACAAACACAACAAAAAACACAAAACAAACACAAACAACAAACAAACACAAAACAAACAAACACAAACAACACAAAACAACAAACAAAACAAACAAACAAACAAACACAAAACAACAAAACAACAACAAAAACACACAAACAAAAACAACAACACAAAAACAACAACACAACAAACAAAAAACAACAAACACAACAACAACAAAAAAACACAAACACAACAAAACAAAACAACAAAACACAACACAACAACAAACACAAAAACAACAACAAACAAACACAACAAAAACACAACAAACACACAACAAAAAACACAAACAAACAAAACACAACACACAACACAAAACACAACAAAACACAACAACAAAAAAACAAACACAACACAACACAAACAAAAACAACAAAAACAAACAACACAACAACAAACAAACCAACACAAAAAACAACACAACAAAAACACAAACAACACAACACACAACAAAAACACAAACACAACAACACACACAAAACAACACAACAACAAAAAACAACACACAACAAACAAACAACAACAAACAAACACACAACACAAACACACAACACAAAACACAACACAACAAAAACAACAAACAACACAACACAAAAAACACAACACACAAACAAACACAACACACAAAACACAAACAACAACACAAACAACACACAAAACAACAACAAAACAAACAAACAACACAAACACACCAAACACAACAAACACACAAAAAAACAACAACAAAAAACAAACAACACAACCAACAAACACACACATCAAAAACAACACAAACAACACAACAACACACAACACCAAACAACAAACAAACCCAACACACAAAACAAACAACACACACAACAAACAAAACAAAAACACACAACAAAACAAACAACAACACAAACACACAACACAAACAATCACAACAAAACAAACAACACAAAACACAAACAAAACACAAAACAAACAAAACACAACACAAAAAACAACACAACAAACAAACCACAACACAAAACACACACACAAAACAAACAAAACACAAACAACAACAAACAACAACAAACACAAAAAACAACAAACAACAAAACAAACACAAACAACACAAAAACAACACAAACACAAAACAACAACAAAACAAAAACAAACACAAACAACACAACAAAAAACACAACACAAACAACAAAACAAACAAACAAAACAACACAAAACAAACAACAACACACAAACAAAAACAACACAAACAAAACACAACAAACACACAAAAAAACAAACACACAAACACAACACACAAAAACAACAAACACAACAACACAAACACACAAACACAACACAAAAACAAAAACACAAAAACAACACAACACAACAAATCAAACACACAACAACACAACAAACAACAAAACAACACAACACAAACAACACACAAACAACAACACAAACAACACAAAACAAACAAACAAAACACAACAACACAACAAAAACACACAACACAAACACAACAACAACAAAACAACAAAACAACACAACACAAAACACACAACAAAAAACACAACACAACAACAAACAACAACAAACAACACACAAAAACACAAACCAAACACAACACACAAAAACAACACAAACAACAAAACAAACACAACAACAAAACAACAACACACAAAAACAAAAACACACAACAAAACAAAACACAACAAAACAACACCAACACAAACAACAAACAAAACAAAACACAACACAAACAAAACAACACAACACAAACAACAACAAAAACACAACAAAACAACAAACACAAAACAACAAACAACACACAACAAACAACAAACACACAACACAAAAAACAAAACAACACAAACAACAACACCACAAACAACACAACACAAACACAACACAACAAACACAAACAACAAACAACACAAACAACAAACACAAACAACAAAACCACACACAAAACAAAAACAAACACACAACACAAAACAACACAACAAAACCAAACACACAAACACAACAACACACACAAACACAAACAACACAAAAACAACACACAAAACAACAAAACAACACAACACAAACAACCACACAACAAACAACAAACAACAAACACAAACACAACACAAAACAAAAACACAACACAAACAACAAAACACAACAAACAACAACACACAAACAACAACAACAAACAAACACAAACAAACACAAAAAAACACAACAACAACACAAAAAAACACAAACACAAAACACAACACAACAAAACACAAAAACAACAAACAACACACAAAACACAAACCACAAAACAACACAACAACACAAACAAAACAAACAAACAACAAACACAAAACACAACAACAACACAACACACAACAAACAACACACAACAAACACAACAACAAACACAAACAACACAACAAACAAACAACAACAAACAAAACAAACACAAAACAAAACACACAAACACAAACACACAACAAAACACAACAAACAAAACAAACAACACAACAACACAAAACAAACACAACACAAACAACAAACAAACAAAACACAAACAAAAACACAACACAAAACAACACAAAACACAAACACAAAACAACACAACAAACACCAAAAAACAAACACACAAACAACACAACAAACACAAACACAAACAAACAACACAAACAAAAACAAACAACACAAACAACAACAAACAAAAAACACAAACACAACACAAACACACAAACAACAACAAAACACACAACAAAACAACACAACAAACAACAACACAAACACAAACACAAAACAACAAACAAACAACACAACAAACACAAACAAAACACACAACACACAAACAAAACAACAACAAAACACACAAAAACAACAAACAAACACAAAACAACACACAAAAACAAAACACAACAAACACAAAAAACAAAACAACAACAAACAAACACAAAACACAACAAAACAACAAACAACAAAACACAAACACAACAAAAACAACAAACAAACAACAACAAACAACAAACAACACAACAACAAACACCAAAACACAAACAAACACAACACCAACAACACAACAAAACAAACAACACAAACCAACAATCACAAACACAAACAAAACACAAACAACAACATCAAAACAAAAACAAAACACAACAACAAAACAAAAACAACACAAACACAACAACAAAACAACAAAACAACAAACACACAAACAAACAAAACACAACAAACAAACAACAAAACACAAACAACACAAACACAAAAACAAACAAAAAACAACAAAACAACAAAACACAACAACAAACAAAACAACAACAAACACAAACACAACAAACACAACAAACAACACAACAAAAAACAAACAACAAAAAACAACAAAAACAACAAACAACAAAACAAACAAACACAAAAACACAACAAACAACAACAAACACAAACAACAACAAACACAACAAAACACAAACAACAAACACAAACACAACAAAACAACAAAACAAAACAAACAACACACACAAACAAAAACAACAACAAAACAACACAACAACAAACAAACAAAAACAACACAAACAACAACAACACAAAACAACACAAAACACAAAAACAAACAACAACAAACACAAAAACAAAACACACACAAAACAAACAAAAACAACAAAACAAACAAAACACAAACAACACACAACAAACACAAAACAAAACACAACAAACACAACAACACAAAACACAACAAACAAAACAACAAAACACAAAACAAACAACAACACAAAAACAACAAACACAAACAAAACACAACACAAAACAAACAAAACAACAACAAAAACAACAAACACAAACAACACAACAAAAACACAACAAACACAAACAACAAACAAACAACAAAACACAAACAACAACAAACACAAACACAACACAAAACAACAAAAACACAAAACACAACACAAACACAACAAAACACAAACAAAACAACACAAACAACAAAACACACAACAAACAAAACAAACACAAACAAACACACAACAACAAACAAAACAACACAACAAACAACAACACAAACAAACACAAACACAACAAACACAACAACACAAACAAAACAAACAAAACAACAAACAACAAACAAACACAACAAAACAACACAAACAACACAAACACAAAAACAACAACAAAACACAACAAAACACAAACAACAAAAAACACAAACAAACAACAAAAACACAACAAAAACAACAACAAACACAACAAAACACAAACACAACAAACAACAAAACACAAACAAACACAACAAAAAACAACACAACAAAACAACACAACAACAAAACAACAACAACACAAAACAAAAACAACACAAAACACAACACAAAACAAACAAAACAACAAAACAAACAACAAACAACAACAAAACAACACAAACACAACAAAAACACAAAACAACAAAAACAACACAAAACAAACACACAAACAACAAACAAAACAAACAACACACAAAAACAAACAAAACAACACAACAACACAACAAACACAACAAAAACAACACACAAAACACAAACAAACACAAAACAACAAAACAAACAAAACACAAACAACACAAACCACAAAAAACAAACAACAAAACACAAAACAACACAAAACAAACACAACAAACACAACAAACACAACAACAAAAACACAACAACAACAACAAAACAAAACAACACAACACAAAACAACACAACAAAACAACAAAAAACAAACACAAACAACAACAAACACACAAAAACAAACAACAAAACAACAACACACAAAACAACAAACAAACAACAACAAACACAACAACAAACACAAAAACAAACACACAACAAACAAAACAACAAAAAAACACAACAAACAAACACAACAAACACAACAAAACAAACACAAAAACAACAAACAACAACACACAAACAACACAACACAAAAAACACAACAAACAACACAAAAAAAACAACACAAACAAACAACAAAACACAAAACAAACAACAAACACAACAAAACACACAAAACAAACAACAAACAAAACACACAAAACAACACAACAACAAACAAACAAAAAACACAACAACAAAACACAAACAAAAACAACAAACAAACAAACACAAACACACAAACAACACAACAAAAACACAAAACACAACACAAACAAACAAACACAAAAACAACACAACAAAAACAACAACACAAACAAACAAAACACACAAAACACAAACAAACAAACACAACACAAAAACACAAACAAACAACAACAAACACACAAAAACACAACAAAACACAAAACACAAACACAAACAACACACAACACAAAACAAACAAAACACAAACAACAAAACACAACAAAACACAAAAACACAAACAACACAAACACAAAACAAACAACACAACAAACAACACAAACAAAAAACAACAAACACAACAAACAAACACACAAACAACACAAACACAAAAAACAAACAACAACCACAAACAAACAACACAAACACAACACAAACAACACAAACACAAAACACAACAAAATCAAAACAACAAACAACAAACACAACAAACAACAACAAACAACAACACAAACACAACAACAAAAAACAACACAACACAAAACAACACAACAACACAACAACAAACAACAACAACAAACACAACAAACAACAAAACACAACAACAACAACAACACAACAAACACAACAAAAACAACACAAAAACACAAACACAACACAACACAAACACACAAAAACAACAAACAAAACACAACACACAACAAACACAAACACAAACAACAAACACAACAAAACACAAACAAACACAACAAACACAAACAACAACAACAAACAAAACACAAACAAACAACACAAACAAAAACAAACACACAACAAACACAACAAACAACAACAAACACAAAACACAACAAACACAAACAACAAAACAACACAACAACAAAACAAACAAACACAACACAACAACAAACACAAACACAAACAACACACAACAAAACAACACAAACACAAAACAACAACACAACAACAAACAAAACACACAAACAAAACACAACAACAACACAACAAAAAACACAACACAACAAACAACAACAAACAACACAAACAACAACAAAACAACAAACACAACAAACCAAACACAAACAACACAACAAACAAACAACAACACAAACAACACAACAAACAAAACAACAAAAACAACAAACACAAACACACAACAACACAAACACAACAACACAACAAAAACAAAACAACACACAAACAACAAACAAACAACAAAAACAACAACACAACACAACAAAAACAAACAAACAACAAAACACAACAAAACACAACACAAACAACAACAAACAACACACAAAACAAACAAACACAAACAACAAACACACAAACAAACACACAAACAAACACAAAAAACAAACAAAACAACAACAACACAACACAACAAACAAAACACACACAAACAAACAAAACAACAACAAACAACACAACACAAACACAAACAACAAAACACAAACACAAACAAAACACAAAAAACACAAACACAACAAACAACAACAACAACACAAACACACAAACAAAACACAAAACACACAACAAACAAAAACACAAAACACAACAAACACAAACAACAACAAAAACACACAAACAACAACACAAACAAAACAACACAAAACAAACAACACAAAACACAACAAACACAACAAACAAAACAACAACAAAAAACACAAACAACAACACAAACACAACAAACAACACAAACAACAACAAACACAACAAAACAAACAACACAACACAAAAACACAACAAAACAAACACAAACAACACAAACAACAAAAACAAACAACACACAAACACAAACACAACAAACAAAACAACAACACAAAAACAACAAACACAACACACAAACACAACAACACACAAAAAACAACACAAACAACAACACAAAAACACAACAACAAAACACAACACACAACACAACAAAACACAACACAAAACACACAACAAAACAAACAAACAACACACAAAACAACACAAACACACAACAACACAAAAAACAACAACAACAAAAACACAACAAAACACAAACAACAAACAACACAACAAACAAAACAACACACAACAAACAACAAACAACACACAAACAAAACACAACAAACACAACAACACAACAAACACAAAACCAAAAAACAACACACAACAAACACAACAAAACAACACAAACACAAAACAACAACAAACACAAAAACACAAACACAAAACAACAACAACACAACACAAAACAACAACAAACACACAAACAACACAACAAACACAAAACAAAAACAACAAACACACAAAACACAAACAACACAAACATCAACAACAATCACAACACAAACACAAAACACAACAAACAACACAAACAACAAACAAAACAAACAACAAAACACAACAAACAACAACAAACACACAAACAAACACAACACAACAAACAACACAAACAAACAAAACAACAAACAAACAAAACAACAAACAACAAAACAAACAAACACAACACAAACACACAAACAAAACAACAACAACACAAACAAACACAACAAACAAACAAAACACACAAAACAAACACACAAACACAACAACACAACAAACAAAACAACACAAACAAACACAAAACAACAACAAACAACACAACAAAACAAACAACAACACAACAAACAAACAACAAACACAAACAAACAACAAAAACAACACAAACAACAAAACACACAACAAACAAACAAAACAACAAACAACAACAAACAAAACAACAAACACAACAACACAAAACACAACACAACAACACAAACAAACAAACACAAACAACACAACACACAACAACACAAACAAAACACAAACACAAACAACAAAACAACACAACAAACACAAACAACAAAACAACAACAACACAAAACAAACAACAAAACAAACAACAAAAACAAACACACAACAAACAACAAACAAAACAACAAACAACACAAACAACACAACAAACAAAACAACAACAACAACACAAACAACAACACAAAACACAACAAACAACAACACAAACAAACACAACAAACAAACAACACAACAACAAAACACACAAACAACACAACAACAAACAAACACAACAAAACAACAAACAACACAAACAACAACACAACAAACAAAACACACAAACACAACAAACACACAAAACACAAACAAACAAAACACACAACAAAAACACAAACAAACACAACACAACAACAAACACAACAAACAAAACAACACAACAAAACACAAACACACAACAACAACACAAACAACACAAAACAACACAACACAAACAACACAACAACAAAAAACACAAACAACACACAAAACACAACAAACAACACAAAACAAACACAACACAAAACAACAACACAACAACAACACAAAAACAAACAAAACACAACAACAAACACAACACACAAAACACAACACAACAAACAACACAAACAACAAACAAACACAAACAAAAACAACAAACAACACAAACACAACAAACAACAAACAAACACAACAAACAACACAAACACAACAACAAAACAACAACACAAACAAAACAAACACAACAACAACAAAACAACAAACACAACAAAACAACAACACAACACAAAACAACAAACAACAAAAACAAACACAACAAACAAACAACAACACACAAAACAAACAAACAACACAACACAAACAACACAAAACAACACAACAACAAAACAATCAACAACAAACAAACAACACACAAACACAACAACAAAACAACACAAACAACAAACACACAAACACAAACAACAAAAAAACACAAACACACAAACAACAAACAACACAACACAACAAAAACAAAACACAACACAAACAAACAACAAAACACAAACAACAAAACAAACACAACAACACAAACACAACAAACAACAAACACAACAAACACAAAAACAAACACAACAACAACAAAACAAACAAAACACAACAACAACACAACACACAACAAACAAACACAACACAAACAACACAACAACACAAAAACAACAACAAACAACAAAACACAAACAAACACAACAACACAACAAACAACAACACAAAACAAACACACAACAAAACAACAAACAAACACAAACAACAACAACAACAAAACACAAAAACAACACACAAACACAAACACAAACACAAACACAACACAACACACAACAAACACAAACAACAAAACAACAACACAACAAAACAACAAACAAACACAACAACAAACACAAACACACAACACAACAAACAAACACAAACACAACAACACAAAACACAAACAACAAAAACAACACAACAAAACAACAACACACAAAACAACAAAACAAACACACAAACAACAAACACACAACAAAACAAAACAAACAACACACAAACAAACAACACAAACACAAACAACACACAACAAAACAACAACAAAAACAAACAACACAACAAACACAACAACAACAACACAAAAACACAAACACAACACAAAACAACAACAAAACACACACAACAAAACACAACACAAACAAACAACACAAAACAAAACACACAACAAAACAACAAAACAACAACAACAACAAAACACAACAAACACAACACAAACACAACAACAAACACAAACACAAACAACACACAACAAAACAACAACACAAACAACACAACAACACAAACAACACACAACAAAACAACAAAACACAAAACAACACAAACACAACAAAAACAAACAACAAACAACAACACAACAACAAAACAAACACACAAAAACAACAAACACACAAACAACAACAAAACACACACAAACAACACAAACACAACAAAACACAAACAACAAAACAAACAACAACACAAACACAAAACACAACACAAACAACACAAACACAAACAAAACAACACACAAAACAAAACACAAACAACAAAACACACAAACAACACAACACAAAACAACAAACAACAACAACAAACAACACAAACAAACAAACACAACAACAAACAACAAAAACAACACAACACAACACACAAAAACACAAACAACAAACAACACAAACAACACAACAAACACAACAAACACAACAAACACACAAACAAACAACAACACAAACAACAAACAAAACAAACACAACAAAACACAAACAACACAAACACACAACAAAACAACAAACAACACAAACAACACAAACAACAAACAACACAAACAACAAAACAACACAAACACAACAACACACAAACAACACAAAACAACAACACAAAACACAAACAAACACAACACAAAACAACAAAACAAACAACAAACACAAACACACAAAACACAACACAACAAAACACAACAAACAACACAACACACAACAAACACACAAACAACACAAACACAACAAACAAACAACACAACACAACAAAACAACAAACACAACAACACAACAACAAAACAAACACAAACAAAACACACAAACAACAAACAACACAACAAAACACAAACACAAAACAACACAAACAAACACAAACAACAAAACACAACAAACAACAAACACAACAAAACAACACAAAACACAACAACAACAAAACAACACACAAACAAACAACACAAAACAAACAAAAACAAACACAAAAACAACAAAAACAAACAACAAAAACACACAACAAAACAACAAACAACAAAACAACACAAAACACAACAACACAAAACACAACAAACAAACACACAAACAAAAACACAACAACAACACAAAACAAACACAAACAAAACACAAACACAAACAAAACAACAAAAACAACACAAAACAACAACAAAACAACAAACACAACAAAAACAAACAAAACACAAAACAACAAAAAACAACAACAAACAACAACAAAAACAAACACAACACAAAACAAACAACAACACAAACACAAAAACAAACAACAACACAAACAACAACAAAACACAACAAAACACAAACAACACAAAACACAAACAACACAAACAAACAAACACAACAAAACACAAACAACAAAAACAACAACACAACAACAACAAAACAACATCAAACACAACAAACAACAAACACAACACAAAACAAAACAACAACAACAAAACAACAAAACAACAACACAAAAACAAACAAAACACAAACACAACAAAAACACAAAACAACAAAACAAACACACAACAAACACAAACAAACAAAACAAAACACAACAAAACACAACACAACACAACAAACAAACAAACACAAAACAACAACAAACACAAAACAACAACACAAACAACAACAAAACACAAACAACAAACAACACAAACAAAAACAACACACAAACAACAACACAACAACAACAAACAACACAACAAAACAACAAACAAACAACAACAAAAACAAACAAAACACAAAACACACAAACAAACAACAAACACAACACAAACAACAAAAACAACAACAAACACAAACAACAACACAAACAACAACAAACACAACAAAACACAACAACAAACAAACACAAAACAACAAAACACAACAAACAACAACAAACAACAACAAACACAAAACAACAACAACAAACAAAAACAACACAAACACAAACAACACAACAAACAAACACAACAAACACAAAAAACAACACAACAAACAACAACAACACAAACAAAACACAAAAACAAACAACAACACAAAACAACAAACAAAAACAACAACACAACAACACAACAAAAACAAAACACAAAACAACAAAAACAAAACACAAACAACAACAAAACACAACAAACACAACAAACAAAACACAACACAAACAAAACAAACACAACAACACAAACAAACAAAAAACACAAACAAACACAAAAAACACAACACAAACAACAAAACACAACAAAACAACACAAAACAACAACAAAACAAACAAAACAACAAACAACACAAAACACAAACAAACAACAAACACAAAACAAACAACAAAACACAAACACACAAAAACAAAACAACAAAACACAAACACAAACAAACACAACAAAACAAAAACAACACACAACAAAACAAACAACAAACACAACAACAAACAACAAACACAAACAAAACACAACAAACAACACAAAACAACAAACAACAAAACACAAAACAACACAAAACAACAAACACAAACAAACAAAACAACAAACAACAAACACAACACAACAAAAACAAAACAAACAACAAAACACAAAAACAAAACACAAAAACAACAAACAAACAAAACACAACAACAACAAAACAACAAACAAAAAACACAAACACAACAAAACAAAAAACAACAACAAAAACACAAACAAACAAACACAAACAAACAAAACAAACAAACAAAACAACAAAACAAAACAACAAACACAACAACACAACAAAACAACAAAAACACAACACAAACAACACAAACAAAAAAAAACAACAACAACAAAACAAAAAACAACAACAAACACAACAAACAACAACAAAAACAAACAACAAACAAAACACAACAAACAACACAAAAACAAACAACACACAAACAACAAACAACAAAACAAAACACAACAAAACAAACAACAAAACAACAACAAAACAACAACAAAAACAACAAACAACAAAACAACAACACAAAACAAAAAAACACAACAAAACACAACAAACACAAACAAACAACAAAACACAAAACAAACAACAACACAACAAACAAAAACAACAAACAACAAAACAACAAACAACACAAACAACAAACAAAAACAAACACAACAAACAACAAAAACACAACAACAAAACACAAAACAAAACAAACAAACACAAAACAACACAAACAACAAAACAAACACAAAAACAACAACAACAACAAAACAAACACAACAAACAAAAACAACAAAACAACAAACAACACACAAAACAACACACAAACAAAACAACAAAACACAAAAACAACAAACACAAAACAAACAACACAAAAACAAACAAACCAAACAAACAAAACACACAAACAAACAAACAACAAAAACAAACACAAAACAAAACAAACAAAACAACACAAAACAACAACAACACAAAAACAAAAACAACACAACAAAAAACAACAACAACACAACAAAACAAAACAACAACAAACAACAAACAACAACAAAACACACAAACAAAACAACAAACACAACAACAACAAACAAAACACAAAAACAACAACAAAACAACAACAAACAACAACAAACAAACAAAACACAAACACAACAACACAACAACAACAAAACAAACAACAAAAACAAACAAACACAAACAACACAAACAAAACAACAAACAAAACACAAACACAAAACACAACAAAAACAACAAACAAACACAAACAAACACACAACAAAACAACAAAACACAAAACAACAAACAAACACAACAACAAACACAACAAACACAAACAACAACAAAACAAAAACACAAACAACAAACAAAACAAACAACACACAAAAACACAAACAAAACAAAACAACAAACACAAAAACAACAACAAACAAAAAACACAAACACAACAAACAAAACACAACAAAACAACAACAAAACACAAACACAAAACACAACACAACAAACAAACAAAAACAAACAAACAAAAACAAAACAACAAAACAACAAACAAAACAACACAACAAAAACAAAACACAAAACAAACACAAAACAACAACAAAACAAACAAAAAACAACACAACAAACAAACAAAACACAACAAAACAAACAACAACACAAAACAACAAACAACAACACAACAAAACAACAAAACAAACAAAAACAACACAAAACAACAAACAACAACAAACAAACACAACACAACAAAACAACAAAAACAAACACAAACAACACAACAACAAAAACACAACAACAAAAACAAACAAAACAACAACAACAAACAACACAACAAACACAACAAAACAAAACACAACAAAAACACAAACAAACACAACAAAACACAAACAAACAACACAACAAACAACAAAAAACACAAACAACAAACAAAACAACAAACACAAAACAAACACAACAAAAACAACAACACAAACAACAAACAAAACACAACACACAAAAACAAAACAACACACAAAACAACAAACACAAACAAAAAACAACACAAAACACAAACAACAAACAAACAAAACACAACACAAAACAACACAAAACAAACAAAACAACAAACACAACAAAACACACAAACAAAAACAAACAAAAACAAAACAACACACAACAAACAAACAAAACACAACAAAACAAACAAAACACAACAAACAACAAAACACAAACACAAACAAACAAACAAACACAAAACAAACAACAAACACAAACAAAAAACAACACACAAAACAACAAACACAAAACAAAACAACAAAAACAACAACACAAACACAACAACAAAAACAACACAACAACAAAAAACAAACACAAAAAACAACAAAACAACAAACACAAAAAACAACAAACAAAACAACAACACAAACAAACAAAACAAACAAAACAACAAACACAACAAAAACAAACAAAACACAAAACACAACAAACAAAACAACACAAAAACAAAACAACAAACAAAAACACAAACAAACACAAAACAACAACACAAAAAAACACAAACAACAAACAAAACAACAAACAACACAAAACAAAACAACAAACAACAACAAAAACACAAACAACAAAACAACACAAAAACAACACAAACAAAAACAACAAACAAACACACACAAACAAAACAACAACAACAAAAAAAAACAACAACACAAACAACACAAAACAAACAAAAACACAAAACAAACAACACAAAAACAAACAACAAACAAAACAACAAAAAAACAAAACAACACAAAACAAAACACAACAACACAAACAAACAAACAAAACAACAAAAACAAAACAACACACAAACAACAACAAAACAAAACACAAAACAAACAACACAAACAAACAAAAACAACAAACAACAAAACACAACAAAACAACAAACAAACAACAACAACAAAACAACAAACAAAACAAACAACAAAACACAACAAACACAACACAAACAAACAAACAACACACAAAACAACAAACAAAAAACAACAAACAACAAAAAAACAAACACAACAAACAACAAACAAACAACACAAACAAAACAACAACAAACACAAACAAACAAAAACACAAACAACAACAAACACACAAAACAAAACACAACACAAAAACAACAAAAACACAACAACACAAACAAACAACACAAAAACAAAAACAACAAAAACACAAACAACAAACAACAACACAAAAACAAAACAACAAAACAACACAACAAAACAACAAACAACACAAACAAACAACAAAACACACAAAAACAAACAACACAACAAAACACAACAAACAAAACAACAAACAAACACAAAACAACAACAACAAAAAAACACAACAACACAACAACAAAACAAACAACACAAACAACAAAACACACAACACAAAAAACAAACAACAAAACACAAAAAAACAAACAACAAACAACAAACACAACACAAAACAAAACAACACAAAAACACAACAACACAAAAACAAACAACAAAAACAACACAAAAACAACACACAAACACAACAAACAAAAACAAAACAACAAACAACAACAAACACACAAACACACAACACAAACAACAAACACAAAACAACACAAAACAAAAACAAACAACAAACAAAAACAAAACAAAACAACAAAACAAACAAACAACACAAACAACAAACAAAAACAACAACACAAACAAAAACAACACAACAAACAACAAAACAACAACAAAAAACAAACAAACAAAAACAAACAACAACAACAAACAACAAAAAACAAACAACAAACACACAAACAAAACAACACAAAACAAACAAAACACAAAACAACACAACACAAACAAAAACAAACAAACAACAAACACACAAAACAAAACAACAACAAAAACAAAACAAACACAACAAACAACAACACAAAAACAAACAAAAACAACACAAAAACAAACACAACAAACAACAAACAAAACACAAACAACAAAAACAAAAACACAAAACACAACAAACAAAAACACAAACAAAACACAACAAACAA